>JABYPW010000075.1:0-42360 GCA_016880775.1 Phymatotrichopsis omnivora | reverse complement strand
ACTATACATATTCATCACCAGGTACATGGACACCTTCGAGGTCAATAAGGATAGATTTAAAGATGAGGGCCATAAGATCAAGTGGGCAGCATCATTTCTGAAGGGACTAGCACAAAAGTGGTATATTACCAGAAGGCTAAAGAACTCTAAGAATGGAAAAGCACCTGAGGAAACATGGTCAACCTTTGAAGAAGCCCTAAGGAAGGTATAAGATGATCTGGATAAGGATAATACTGCTTACCGGCAGTTGCAGAACCTTAGACAAAGAGGAACGTGTCTAAGTATTGTGTAGACTTTGATAGTCTTACATTCAATACCAATCTACCTGAAGATGATAGGATGAAGATACTCCTATTCAAGAAAGAACTACAAGGAAAAGTCTATGAGGCATTAGCCCACCAATCAGATCTCCCCAAGACATACTCAGTGTGCACACAACTGTGTATGTAGTTGGAAAGTCAACTTGAGTCAATCCCAAATAAGGAAGAGAAACCTACTAGTAAGTCCCAAGAGGAATAGTGTAAGCAAGGCTTCAAGAAACAGAATAAGTTCAACAAATACCACCAGAAGGGACAATACGAGGAAAAAGAAAAGATCACTCAGGAAGAGAGGGATTGCTGTAAGAATAAAGGCTTGTATTTCAGTTGTGGAAAAGAGGGACATTGTTAACAGTACGTATCTCAGGAGGTAGATTTGGCTTGGTAAAACACTTGCAGGTATGAAGCTATAAGTATTACTGAGTAAACTCAGATATCTCAACTTATTCTTGTCAACTGAACAAGTGTTTTCCTACATATAATATGAGATGGAATGTAAAGAAGTAAAGTTGCAAAGATAAGGCAAAATATATTCTTAAAACTCAAAGCTAGTCTCAAAGCTGAAGACGAAAGGAAGGAAAAGACAAAGAATGTTATAACTCTATTCCTTCAGTCACACTCTCTACTGGGCAGCACTATTTGTAAACTTAATCAAATGGCCTAACTAAGAGAGGGAGCAATACATCGCTAAGCGCTGTCAGGGTAACCCTTCATACAGCCATTGTGGTTATCAGTCACATTTACTTACAAGGACTAAACAAGTAATTAGGTAACCTTGCACAGTCTGGTAAAAGTAGCTTATACTACAAAACCCATGACTGACTGGAAATTCATGGTAAAGAATGGGGCGAGCAGGATTTGAACCTATACATTGCATGTTACCGCACAATGACACCAGGATAGCCATACCACTAGACCATCCTCACCCAAGATAAAGAATGTTGAAACTCTTTTCCCATTAAGCTAAAAAGCTATCTACACTCTTCCTATAGTGGGGTGTCTTTTTCACTAACTTAATAGGATACACTAGCTATGAAAAGAGGAAATAAAACAAGCGACATGGCTTTAAAACAAAGGAAATCCTACACTTCCCCTGACTGTAAAACCTGACCAGTAGACATGACAACAGGCTTAAAGAAATTGGTGTCCGAAGAGTGTTACCTGAAAACTACAAGGTTAAATCGCTGATTACCCTCCTTAGAACTACCATTCAAATCGCCCAGTTGTATACCAATAACAAAGGAAAAAACAAAGGAAAAGTTAGGCGACTCTATGCGAACAGTCTATGGGGCCTACACACCACTACTAGGAGCTCTGAGAGAGAAGCAAAAGCTGAACATCTCCATAGTTAGGAACCCTACATGGTACAGGTAATAATAAGAATATGGCGAGTGGCACTTACTTGACTACCATTCTCCTAGCTGAGCCACTGGTCATGCTGTAATCCCCTCCCACAAGTAGCACAAGAGTTTAATGATAATGTATCTCAGGTATCGTCACAAGAGAAGTGTCTCAATAAGCTTCGTTTTGTATGGTCAGAAAGGTATGTGAACTTAAAAAAAAGAGAGACCAGCCTAATGTATGGACTTTGACGAGGAGGACATTGACCCCAAAGTGCGGAGGTTATCGAGATTCTATAGGAGCCTAAAGACAAAGAATATCGAAACTCTATTCCCATTAAGCTAAAAAGCTATCTACTCTCCTCCTATGGTAGGGCAGCTTATAAAATAACTCAATAGTATAGAAGACAAAGAACGTTGAGACTCTTTTCCTATTTCAAACTAAATACACTTTTCCTCCAGTGGGGCTAGAGACAAAAACGTCAAAACTCTTATCCTATTCAAAATAAATACACTTTCCATTAGAGACAAAGAATGTCAAAACTCTATTCCTTCTGTTACACTCCCTAGCAGGTGGCACTATTTGAGAACTTAATAGAATGGCCTAATAAAGAGAGGGTGCAATACATTGCTAAGTGCCATTAGGGTAACCCTTCATACAGCCATTGTGGTCATCAGTTACATACGCTTAAAAGTACTGAACCAGTAATTAGGCAACCTTGCATGGTCAGGGAAAACTCGCTTACACTACAAAACCTGTGACCAATTGGAAATTTGTGGTATGGAATAAGGCAAGCAGGATTTGAACCCATGACATTGCGAGATAAAGAACGTCGAAACTCTATTCCTTTAGTCATACTCTCTACTAGGTAGCACTATTTTCAAACTTAATCAAATGGCCTAACTTAGAGAGGGAGTGATATATTGGTAAGCACCATTATGGTAACCCTTTATACAGCGGGACAAAGAATGTCGAAACTTATTTCCTATTTTAATATAAAAAAGCTATCTACACACTTCCCATAATGGGGCGACATCTTTTACAAACTTAATCAAATAGTCTAGCTATGAAAAGAGGATAAAAAAAGAGTGACATGGCTAAAAACAAAGGAAATCCACTGCTCCTGCTATTCACATTACCCTTTGAAACAAAAGAAATCCTCTGCTTCCCCTGACCGTAAACCTAACTAACAGATACCATAATAGGCTTGATAGGGATTAGTGTCCAAACACTGTTACCTAAAATCTACAAGGTTGAACTGATGATTACCCTCCTTAGAACTACCATTCAAATTATCTGGTCACTTAACATAAAGAAAAGAGAGGGCTGCCCGATGCGACTGAGAGAAAGATGGGTCAGACACCGCTGCATCCTCTGTTCATATGGTGCAAGAATCTAGAAGGCCTGAACACCTCTCCTAGGAGCTCAGAGAGTGTCACGGTAGTAGTAGTCAGCTCGCTTAATTGACATATTACGGCAGTATGATCCTATACTGCAATGTCGCTTAAAGTGGGGTCGACCTTGGGTGCCTACTCTGCCCACTTGCTTAACAAAGTTAGGCCTCAGGCAGATGTTAGAAGGGGATGACAATGTATCTCAGGTATCACCATGAGAGAAGTGTCTCACTAAGCTTCATTTTGCATGTTCAGAAAGGTATATAAAGCTCAAAAAGAGAGACCAGCCTAATATATGGGCTTTGACAAGAAGGACCTTCACCCCTAGGTGGGGGGGCTCTCGAGATTCTGGAGAAGCCTGTTAGCCTTCTCAGGAGTATCACATAGTCAGGGAAATTCACTGAAGCTATAAAATATAAACTAACTAGTAATTCATACTATGGGAAGGGATAAGCAGGAAATGAACCTACAATATCATACGTTACTACATAACAGCTGCCAGAGCATGGAAACCACTAGACTATGTCCTCACCCCCCTCCCAAGAAGGATTTGCTTCTCACTTATTTCACTATTGTAAGTGTATGGCATGTATACAAACTTAATTGTAAAGACATAGACACATATATAGGAGCAATCTCGCTAAGCAATATCAGGGTAACCCTTTATACAGCAATTGAGGTCACTAGTTACATTTACATACAAGCACTGAACAAGTAATTATGCAACCTTGTATGGTTAGGGAAAACTCACTTACACTATAAAACCCATGAACAACTAGAAATTCATGGTATAGGATGAGGTGAGTGGGATTTAAACCTACAACATTGCACATTACTACACAGTAACACCAGGATAGCCATACCACTAGGCCATCCTCCCCCCCTCATAATAAGGATATGCTTCTCCATCGGTTCACTATTGTAAGGGCAGGGCATGTACACAAACTTAATTGCCAAGATATATCCACATATATAGGAGCTAGATTTCTAATCACTATCAGGGTAACCCTGCATATAGCTATTGAGGTCATTATTCGAATTCACTTACCAGGACTGAACTAGTAATTAGGCAACCTTGTATGTTCATAGAAAACTTGTTTACACTACAAAACATATGACTAACTAGAAATTTATGGTATAGAATAAGGCGAGTAGGATTTGAACCTACAACATTAAACATTACTGTACAAGAACACTAGGACAACCATACCACTAGACCATCCTCCCCCCCTGTTACGGGAACCTCTCTATGAGTTCCACATACCAGTTGGCTATCCTACCTCATATCTCAAATCAGCTCAGAGACATAAGCTGAAGATCAGATAACTTGCCTACAAGTGTAATTCTGCTTGTCATGTATAGTGTACCAATCTCTATCCGAGATCCAACTTGAGAGTTATTGCTTCTTTATGTCTATTACCTAACAGACAAAGGCTAGGGATCAGCAACTCACAAAATAGATAATCCTCAATATTATATACAATGTACCAATCTCTATCTGAGATCTAACTTTAAGAATTATTACTCCTCTAATACAAGTTCTCTGACCTTATATGGATGAAGGAACCACTTATCTTAATAAATAATGGGAGTGATTATATACCTATGAATAGTTACACCACCCTCTAGATCACCTAATCTATATCAAGCAAAAACTGTTCCCCTTCTCATATAGCTACGAAGTATGTTCCAGTCTTTAGAAGACCATTAATATAACTCAGTCCTTCAATCCATCATCAAGATAACTAAGACAATGGAAGAGAGGTAAATCACTATGCAATAGGTACAGGTTTACCTGCACAAGGCCAGTCATCATCACCAGGAGGTAATGACAGAGTTGACAAGGCTAGGTAAGACAACGAATATAATAAGTAGCGTATATCTTGCTTCATTAAGCACGAGGATCAGTGATACCAATGATGAGCTTTATTGATCATAAGAATTTCATCATAGAGGTAGCCTAAGTTCAGCCTATAAAGATGGAGATGAATATACTGCTGAGGTAGGCTTTAGTAAGTGTATGGTATTAGAGAAGAAGATACCACTAAGGTATACTTTGGCAAGCCCAAAGTATCGGAGACGAATATACTGCTGAGTTAGGCTTTAGTGAGCCCAAAGTATCAGAGATGAAGATACCACTGAGGTAGGCTTTGCTAAGCCTATGGTATTGGAGATGAAGATACTGCTGAGGTAGCTTTTGTAAGCCTATGGTATTGGAGATGAATATACCACTGAGGTAGGCTTTCGTAAGCCCATAGTATTGGGGAAGGAACCTGGTAGAATCTTGTAATAGAGGAAAATCAGATATAGCTAGCAGATACTAAGAAATTCCAATGGTGACATGTAGAGCTCAGGATATTACAACCAGCAGTATGATTATAATTACTGTAGTCCTAAGACGATTATGATTCCTAGGAGTGTTATTCATAAGTTCAGACTTATACCGGAGTTGAACCAGGAACCATAAATAGGTGTATGTGGTACACAGTCTTAGTGACACCTTTGGGGTCACATCCTGTGGAACAAGACCTTCACTGCTGCGTTGAGCTACCAGATAAGCAAGCCCATTAGTATTGAGAAAGGAGATACCACTGAGGTAGGCTTCAGCAAGCCTACGGTATCGAGAAAGGAGATACCGCTGGGATAGGCTTCATCAAGGCCATCAATATTGAAGAAGGAGATACCACTGAGGTAGGCTTTGGCAAGCCCATAGTATTGAGAAAGGAGATACTGCTGAGATAGACTTCGTCAAGCCCAATAGTATCAAGGAAGGAGATACTACTAAGGTAAGCTTCGGGAGGTGTACAGTATTGAGAAAGGAAATACTGCTAGGATATGCTTCATTAATCCCATCGGTATCAAGGAATGAGATACTACTGAGGTAAGCTTTATGAAACCCATGGTATCGAAGATGAAGATACTGCTGAGGTAGGCTTCGATAAGCCCATGGCTTTAGCAAGCACCCTCTTATTCCCCTCCTCAAATATAACAATATATGCATTCAGTTAGATAAGGAATAACATTATTCAAACCTTATATAAGCAATTTCATACAAGTGTCTCTTGTAAGGTCCTTCTAAGGTAGCACGATTATGGTACCTACTAATCGTAGACTTGGTAAAGATTACCTGTAATCATCATAGGTTTAACCAGCTATTTGATCTTCGATAAGACTTATATTACCTCTATTGCTGATCATGCCATAACTATAAAGTTAACTTTAAACAAGTTCATCAAAGCCTCTATTATACCATGCCATACTATACGAACTCATATAAGCCTTATATGACTATCAGGTATGGCCATTTCATAGTTTATGTAATGCCACTATCAAATCAGTATTTGTAACACCCCCCTCCTAAGAAGGATATGCTTCTCCCTCAGTTCACTATTATAAGGATAGGGCATATACACAAACTGAATTGTAAAGATATATCCATATACATAGGAGTGATCTCGCTAAGCACTATTAGGGTAACCATTCATATAGCTATTTAAGTCATCAGTCATATTTACTTACAAGGACTAAACTAGTATTTAGCCAACCTTGTATGGTCAGGGAAAACTTGCTTACAGTACAAAACCTACCACTAACTAGAAATTCATAGTATAGAATGAGGCAAGTAGGATTTGAACCTACAACATTTTACATTGCTGTACAATGACACTAGGATAGCTATACCACTAGTCCATCCTCCTCTACCTCCCAAGAAGAGATATATAGGACATTATAGATTTTTCCTTCTTTTATACCAACTGCCAAGAGCACTGCCTCTCTTCTACAATAGTCTCTTCAAAACCTATTTTGTCCATATCACCTTTTCCTATACATCATTTAATATAAATACTATTCTTATGACCTCTACAAGGCAGACAGCTCAACATGAGTAACTATATATGGCTGAGTAATAATTCCTAATTTATAACATGGAATTTCAAATAACATTACTGATGGTAGGCAACATAAGGAGAATATAAAAAAAAATAGACAACTACATAGCCATAGTTCATTACAGTTAAGTGAGAAGAGTGAGTAAAGAGCAAAGGTATCAATACATTGTACGTAGGCAATAGGGAGAGTATGTCGATGAGGAGCCTACTATCTTCTTTTATAATACTATAATAATATATATGAATTCTATACTATATATTCGTAATACTAAAGGTGTTGTAGAATGTAGTAACTATACAATCACTACTACTGTATATACTATACTCATTGCCACTACTGTAACTAAAGGTTTTCAAGGTTATGCTATAGCCTATGCTATATATATATATAATAGGCTAACATAATATAATATTCCTAACACTATACCCTTTGAAAGATATTTCAGAGAAACACAATTCCTTGTCTATTGATTACCCTCTAGCTGCTATATTTTCTATCACATTCTAGAAGACTCATAGACTAAAACCTAGTTTGTATTACTTAAGGAGTTGTCATTTACAGAAGTACATCAATATTAGTAGTTAATTACTTGTAGTAGGTAGACTATATATTATTACTATATAATATACTCTCCAGTCTTATAGTTTTAATTTAAGATTGTAGGGCCCTTATAGATTTAGCAGTAGCTATTATTAACAATGATTATCATGTAAAAAGAACAAGGTTTCTTGCTAGCAACCTTTATTAGGAGCATGGTTAAAGGGTATAGCATTCCTAGTATAAGTCTACTGTGAAGTGGAAGGTTATAGGTTTGAATCCTACTACCACTACTCCTAATATACATAAATTTCCAGTTGCTATAGGTTTTATATCTTTAGCGAGTTTTCATATACACTTTCCTAAATAGGTACTTATTAATAAGTATATAAAGGTATTTCCTGATGCTTATATACAATAGTTAGCTATTTTCTAAGATAAAGGATATATATGTTCTAGTATAGTATAGTTTACCAAGGGTAACTATGTCTTTATTCTTAATTGAATGTACATGCCCTGTCCATACTATAGTGACTAAAGGAATACAACAAGATATAGTTTACTAAGGGAAAAAGTGAAAACTCTCTCTCTCTATCTCTTGCTAGCAACCTTCTCCATAAAAGTAATGTAGTAGGAGGTTTATGTAAGAAGGACTTTGTTGTTAAATATCTTAATCTCCTAGTAGATCTTGCATATGTATTTGAAATAAGAGACACTAGAGGCCTTGGTTAACATATTATACATAATGTACTTCTTGTAAAAGAAGTTCTAGTAGAGGCTATTAGTGTTTAGGAAAAACTTCCAAATACCTTTAGCAATAGTCATTTTATAGGTAAGCAGTTATTGAGTATTAGTGGTTTCTATAACAGAAAGGAATACATTATATATGTATACTTTTCAGACAGATTAGAATTGGTAGGCAGAGGGGGCTTTCTTTAAGCTAAGAGAACTGAGAGAGAAGCATATCCTCTTTAAGCTAAGAGCCTTATTAACTTTACCTCAAACTATAATAAGGTTAAAGTAAGGGATTTCTCCCTCAAGATTAATGATGATCTTGTCCCCTAAATTAGTTAAGCAGTTTATGGTTAGAGTAAAGGTAGTGGTAGTCAAAGGTCTATATAGAGCTTTGCCTTTTTAGATCTTTTTAGTAACCTTATCCTAGTAGTATTTATAAGGATTAACTATAGTATAGGTAATTATGGCATCAGGTACTACAAGTAGTTCTCTACTATTTATTGTAATAGAGGGTAGGATGTATAAGGAGATAAGCTTCTTGATAGCTTTTATATTTTTTGAGCTCCCGAACCATTTGTTGATAATTTATTCACTAAGATTATGAAGGACAACTCCTTTAGCGATATAACTAAACCTTAATCTATATTAGGGTTCAGGGTAAATCAGGATAGAAGAAGGTACACAACTCTCTAGAGGACTAAGAGTTACTCATATAGCAGGATAGTAAGGTACTGAAGGTTTGTAGGAATAGTATTCAGTATTCCTTTCTTTATTTTCCCTTTTTAGTTATTTTACATCCCATACCCCCTAGTGGGGCATGTACACTCAACTAAGAGCAAAGACATAACTGAGGAGTATAGGATGATCCTCTACTCCAGCTGCTCGCCTAACAAAAGACAGTAAGTCCTCCACTCCTGCTGGTCACATTACCCTTAGAACAAAAGAAATCCTCCACCTCTACTGACCGTACAGTCGCTTATCGCAATAAAAGAAAAGGCTGCCCGATGCGACCGTAGGAGAAATGGGGCAGATGCCGCTACATCCTCGGTAAAATCAGGGCGACGTTCTATGGGGACTAGGCACCCCTCCTAGGAGCTCTGAGAGCATCGCATTGACATGGTATGATCGGAGGTTCACTAAGCGAGCCTGGAATGACAGTACGATCCTGTGTCGCAACCTCCAGGGGAGACCGATTGTGGGAGTCTGTTCGCCCGCTTGCTTAACACGGTCGGGCCTCACATGAGCATTGACATAGTTGATGATGTATCTCTGGTATCGTCGCGAGAGAAGTGTCTCACTGAGCTGTAGTTTGCATAGTAAGGAAGGTGTAGAAGCTCTGGAGCATCTGAAAAAGAATCATCATTTGCTGCAATACAGAGGAGACCAGCCCAGGTATGGGCTAACGAGGAGGATCTTCACCCTAAGGTGCGGGGGTTGTCGAGATTCTTGAGAGTCCTGTATTCAGTATTCCTATAGTGTATACTTAAGATACTAGATAAAGAAGGAAAAAATAGGCTTTGCACTTCCCTCAAACCACTGATGTATGGATGGGGTATTACACAAACTTAATTACATATAACATATTCATATATTATATCATCAAACTCGCTAAGTGCCTTTGGGTTAATCCTTTATACAGCTATAAGAAATAAAGAGGACTACTTTTTCCCATAGTACACTGAGCTTAGGTTATGTGTACTACTATAATTAATATTCAATGATATAATTGCATATACAAGAGTAAACTCGCTAAGCACTATCAGGATAACCCTTTATATAGCCATGAAAGTCATCGGTTACATTCACTTACATAGACAGAATCAGTAAGTAGGGAACTATACACAGTCAGGGAAAAGTTGCTTACGCTATAAAACCTATGACTAACTAGGAAATCATGGTATATTATTAGTCATACAAGTGGGATTTGATCCTAATACATTATATATTACTACATAATAACACCAGGACAGCCATATAACTAGACCATCCTCACCTCTACAATAAAGAAAGACAAGATCCTTCTCCCTCAGTTTACTATTATATAGGTAGTGCATATTCACAAACTTAATTGCAAAGACATATCCACATATATAGGAGTGATCTTGCTAAGCACTATCATGCTAACCCTTCATATAGCCATTGAGGTCATCAGTCGCATTTGCTTATATACACTAAACTAGTGATTAGGTAACCATACACAGTGAGGGAAAACTTGCTTACACTATAAAACCTATGACCAACTGGAAATTCATAGTATAGAATGAGGTGAGTGGGATTTAAACCTATGACATTACACATTGCTGCATAATGACACTAGGACAGTTATACCACTATACTATCCTCACCTCAAGAAGAGAGAAAGATTACATTTTTGTCCCTATACTATAGTTTTACATCTATCCCCTCCTCATGTCAGGTATTTACACTTATTTAAAAGTAAATACATATGTTATAATAGAGAGTATTACGCTAGGGAAGGGATCTCAGATAGAGATTTATATACTATACACTTATGTTTTCTTGCTATCCCTAACTTAAAAGCTATAATATATGAGAATTAAACTAGAATATTCTTTAATAATATCTGCTGTAATTGAATATTAAAATTGCAAGTATTTAGATACTTAATATAAGGATATTATAAACATATATATATTGTTGTAAACTGGTAATCCTTCTGAATTGGGTCCTTCTATAATTCCCATATTATTGAATAAAAAGTATATAATGTGCATCAATTTGAACCTACCTAAGCTAGAATTGATTGAAGGATATTGAACTAATCTAATAGAAGATGACAAAATCATGTTCTAAGTACTCTGGTGTAATGAAGTGTGGTCATGTACTTTCCTATCTATTATATTCTCCTTCATGTCTTATTGTTAGTTATGTTCTATAGAAATATATGTTATGAGTTATAAAGTATCACTTAGTCATTTATAGT
The DNA here is from genome assembly GCA_016880775.1 of Phymatotrichopsis omnivora. Lineage (NCBI taxonomy): Eukaryota > Fungi > Ascomycota > Pezizomycetes > Pezizales > Rhizinaceae > Phymatotrichopsis > Phymatotrichopsis omnivora. The sequence continues at coordinate 31,201 of JABYPW010000075.1, read as the reverse complement.
CACTTAACCTTAGCTGTCTGCCTTACAGAGGTTATGAGAATAGTATTTAGATTGAATGACATAAGGGAAAAGGTTATGTGGATAAAAGAGGATTTACAGATACTACTCTATAACTCAGGCAGTACTCTTAGCAGTTGGTATAAAAGGAGATGAAATCTGCATATTCCAGTATTTTGCTCCTTTCTTTTTAGAGGGTAATCTGCAATTTAACCTGAGCTAACTTATAGAGTTTAGTCTATTGTTGTGTCTATTGTAATCAAATGCCACTATTTCCCTCAATGGCTATATAAAGGGTATCCCTGACAGTGCTTTGCAAATGACAGTAAAAACCAGATGCTCATATGTATTATGACTATATCATATACAATAAAGTTTATATAACATCCTGTCCCTACGATAGTGATCAAGGGGAAGCTGATAATGCTTCTTTCTTTTGATGGGCAAGGGCATGGTCTAGTGGTATACATTCTCTAGTAGATGTTGTGCAGTAATATGTGATGTTATAGGTTCAATTGCCACTCATCCCTTCCCATACCATGAATTACTGGTTGGTTCAGGTTCTATAGGTTTAGTGAATTTCCCTGACCATATAATAGTCCTAAGAAGGGTAATTAGCAATTTAACCTAAGCTCACTTACAGAGTTTAGGCTGTTATCATGTCTATCATAAGTGAATGTGACCAATGACCTCAATAGCTATATGAAGGGTTACCCTAATAGTGCTTAGCAAGAACACTCTTATGTAATGTGGATAGGTCTTATGCTCTTAATCAAGTGCAATGTCCTAACTATACAATAGTGATAAAGGGGAAGTTCAAATACACTTCTTTCTTTTTAGAGTGGAGGTTGGTCTAGTCGTATATATCTGTCCTAGTGTCATTGTATAGCAATGTACAATATCGTATATTTAAATCCCATTTGCCTTATTTCATACCACAAATTTCTGGTTAGTCATAGGTTTTGTATTATGAACAAGTTTTCCCTGTCTATGCAAGGTTACCTAATTACTGGTCCAGTCCTTGTAAGCAAATGCAACTAATAACCTCAATGGCTGTATAAAGGGTTACTGTAACAGTGCTTAGTGAGAACACTCATATGTATGTGGCTATGTCTTCGCAATTAAGTTTGTGTATATGCCCTACCCATATAATACTAAACTGAGGGAGAAGCATATCCTCTTCTTTCTTTTTAGCTGTATAAAGGGTTACTCTGATGGTGATTAGCGATTAAAGGTATAAACTGGAAGCTCCTACATGATGTAGCTAAGTTATATACTCATAATTGATTGCAATATCCTACCCATATGATTGTGATTGAAGGGAAGCCAAAATACACTTCTGTCTTTCTGACTGTATGAAGGGTTGCCCTGATAGTACTTACTGAGATCACTCCTATGTATATGGCTATATCTTTACAATTAAATTTGTGTACATACCCTACCTATATAATAGTAAACTGAGGGAGAAGTATATCCTATTCTTTCTTTTTAGTTTTCCCTGACTATATAAGGTTACCTAATTACTGGTTCAGTCCTTGTAAGCAAATGCAATAGATAACCTTAATAGCCATATAAAGGGTTACCTTGATAGTGTTTATTAAGATTTACTCCTATGTATGTGGCTATGTCTTTGCATTTAAGTTTGTATACATGCCCTACCTATACAATGGTAAACTAAGGGAGAAGTATATCCTCTTCTTTCTTTTTATACTATCTCTCATTCTATACTATGAATTACCAGTTAGTTTCTGTAATGAACCATGGTCATGTACTTTCCTACTTGTTGTATTCTCCTTATATTTCCTATTGTTATTAGTGATCTTTGGAATTCCGCGTTAAGAATCATGAATTATCACTCGGTCATGTATGGTCACTCATGTTTAGCTGTCTGCCTTGCGAAGGTCATGAGAACAGTGTTTAGATTGAATAATATATAGGAAAGGGTCATGTGGATAGAACAGGTTTTACAGAGACTACTCTAGAAGGGAGGTAGTGCTCTTGGCAATTGGTATAAAAGAGAAGGAAATCTCGCGGTCCTATATTTCCTTTCTCTTTCTTCTTCACACAGTATCTTAAGTATACACCTTCAGAATAAAGAACTATTCCCACAAACCTTCAGTACATCACTGTCTCACTCAATGCGCATCTCTTGAGTCCTCTACAGAGTTGTGTATCTTCTTCTATCCTGATTTACCCCAAAACCCCGGTACAGACTGAGCATCAGTTGTATCGCTGAAGGAGTTGTCCTTTACACTATACTGCGTCTTTTCAGAGATCACCATCAAAGAAGATACCTGAGAATTCAGGTGACATTGGATGTCATCCCTAGTCAACTGGAACTCCTGAGGAGAGGAACCCCAGTTTACTATCGAGGAAATCACCGGGCTGCTGCAAGACAGGAACCTGCTTCCTCCAGAAGAACCCAAAGACCTGCAGATCCCACCACCTAAAAGAGGACTCTCAGAGTCCATTTCAGCCCAGAAGTCCAGGCTAGGCCAGCACAGAGACCAGCATCACCAAAGGTATTTTCTGAGAGACCGGCAAAAGCTCAGAAAGTTTGGTGCAGCATCTGCCATTGCAAAGTTAACCCTGTCGACCACCACCTATGCTGCAAGACTAGGGAGCAACAGGAACTTGAAAAGGTAACTAGGCCATAGTGGAAAAAGGGTTTCTGCATCAGAAACTGCGACAGGCAAATCCACAGATTCTTCTGCAAAGACTATCGCTACGACAACCATTGGAATGACAGAGTCTACTTTGGTCACTCAGTACCAAGTACCGCAAGTGGTAATAGTCACACCAGACACAGGAAAAGCACCAGTACTATGCTTGTGCCTGTGGTCAGATACCAATGCTGTAACTGTGAGTTTTCTGCTAGATAAGGAATTGGAAGACGCCGCCCTCAAATTCCTGGAACATCTTAGGAAATTTAAAGTTAACAACCTTGCAGTTGAAGTCACTATTATCCCAGACACAACCAGTACACCAGGAAAGCGAAGATAAGATTGTTATCTATCTGTACAAAGATGATCTTGTTATGCTACACCAGAACCACCCTGTCACCCCAGTCCAGCTCAACAAACTCAGAATCCTCCTACTCGCCATCCTAGATCCAAGCATCGACAAGTTCCTAGCAGCAAAAAGTTGTCTGCATTAGTCAATGTCTACCAAGGAAAAGCTTCTAGACCTACCAGAGAATATAGAAGAAGCATATCCTATCCCAGACCTAGAAGAACTACAGTTCTGGCAGGACACCTACAACCTCAATAAAGGCCAGGCTATTCCACAGTACCAAAGGATCAGAGACTGGATGAGAAAGTGCTACAATTCCAGCATTGATTAGGAGCAAGAGATTAAGAACCTGAAATAGTAACAAGTTGTGGATCTGCAACAAATTGAAAGCCTTAAGAATGAGTGAGCACCAGAAAGCAAGCAGCTTGAGAACCTGAGGCAAGAGCGGATCACACTCCAGTTAAGGATTGATACCCTACAACAAGAACTGGAAGAGGAGCAACAGCAAGCACGAGAAATGCCTAAGCTAGCGAAGCTCAAGGACCCCAAAATGTTCGACAGGAAGGATCGTTCTCAGTTGGACCTATTCATCACAAGGTGCATAGACACCTTCAAGGTCAATAAGGACAGATTTGAAGATGAGGGACACAAGATTAAATGGGCAGCATCATTTTTGAAGGGACCAGCACAAAAATGGTACATTGCCAGGAGGCTGAAAAACTCTAAGAGTGAAAAAGCACCTGAGGAAACATGGTCAGCCTTTGAAGAAGCCTTGAGGAAGGCGTATGACAACCTAGACAAGGATAATACGGCTTACCAGCAACTGGAAAACCTCAGACAGAAAGGGAAAGTGTCTGAGTACTGTGCAGACTTTGATGGTCTTGCATTCAACGCCAACCTACCTGAAGATGACAGGATAAGGATACTCCTATTCAAGAAAGGACTGAAAGGAAAAGTCCACAAAGCCCTGGCCTACCAGTCAAATCTCCCCAATACATACTCAGAGTTTACACAACTGTGTATCCAGTTAGAGAGTCAACTTGAGTCAGTCCCGAAAAAGGAAGAGACACCCAGCAGCAAGCCCTGAGAAGAATAGCAGAAACAAGGCTTTAAGAAACAGAAAAAGTTTGGCACCTACCACCAGAAGGGGCAACACCAGGAAAAAGAAAAGATCACTCAAGAAGAGAGGGATCACCGCAAGAACAAAGGCTTATATTTCAGCTGCAGCAAAGAAGGACATTACATGAAAAACTGTCCAAAGAAGGAAACCAGCAAAGAGTCAAAAACCACTACCGCGAAAGTGGCAATTGTTACAATCTAGTCAGGAAACTCCAAAAGTCAGAACTAGATGGTGGTCTAGCTCTGAGAAAAACCCAAAGAAAAAGCCTTACCTAGAAAGCTGCCAGAACACAGAAATCAGAAATGTTTTCAGAAGGAGAAGATTTGATAGTCCAAGCAACGTTAAAATACACTGTAGAGTGTTATGCCCTATTGGATACAGGAGCAACCGGTTTCGCATTTATGGACGAAACATTTGCGCAAAGAAACGGTTTCGCTATGTCAAAGTTAGAGACCCCAAGAACCTTGACAGTTGTCAATGGAAGACAACCAGGTAGCGGAAAAATCACCACGGTCACCAAAGTGGAAATTCAGGTTGGACCAACAAAGGAACAAGCATTATTCTATATCATGAAGTTAGCAGACTGTCCTATCCTATTAGGATTGCAGTGGCTATAGCACCATCAAGCGCAATTGGATTTCAAGAGGAATTAGCTTACCTTCTTGGAAGAGGAAGGGAGGAGTGGAATCGATATTAACACCGTTGGAGCGGTACCCTTCGAGAAAATAGCAGCAAGGAAAGACAGTAAGCTGTATACCATTAGTGTTACAGAACCTATCAAGGAAGGGAAGACACCAGACACAATACCACCAGAGGAATTGGTACCCGAAGAGTACTACGAATATTTGCACCTCTTTGACAAAGAAAAAGCCGATGCTTTACTACCACACTGAAAAATTGATCACAGGATTCCACTGGTCAAAGGAGGTAAACCACCATGGTTACCTACCTATGGACTATCACAGGTACAGCTGCAAGAGCTAAGAAAGTACCTGAAAGAGAACCTAGCGAAAGGATTCATCCAGGAGTCACAGTCCCCAGCTGGCGCACCGATATTGTTTGTGAAAAAGCAGGATGGATCACTCCGCCTATGTGTGGATTATCGGGGACTCAACAAAGTCATAATCAAAAACCGCTATCCATTGCCGTTAATCCAGGAAACATTGGAACGATTGAAAGAAGCGAAGATCTACACCAAGTTAGATCTGAGACAGGTATACAATTCAGTCAGAATCACAGAAGGTGAGGAATGGAAGACTACATTCTGCACCAGGTATAGTCATTATGAGTACAAGGTTATGCCTTTTGGTCCCATAAATGCACCAGCAATGTTCCAAGCGTTCATCAACGATATCTCAAAAGATCATTTGGACATCTTATGTATTGTCTATCTAGATGATATATTGATCTTTTCGAAAACCCTGGAAGAACACATCAGCCATGTACAAATAGTCTTGAGGAAGCTAGGGGAAAACAAAGTTTATTGCAAACCTGAGAAGTGCGAATTCCATATTACGAAAACAGAATTCCTCAGATATATCATTTCCCTAGAAGGCATCACCATAGACAGTAAGAAGGTAGAAGCAGTACTCAGATGGGAAACACCAAAGTCAGTCAAGGACATCCAGATGTTCATAGGATTTACAAACTTCTACCGAAGGTTCATCAAAGGATACTACAGAGTAGTATCGCCGATCACAAAGTTATTGAAAAAGGACTAAAAGTTCCAATGGACGAAGGAAGCAAATGCTGCTTTTATAAGTCTCAAAGAAGCATTCACATCAGCACCAACCCTAAGACACTTCGACCCAGAAAAACTGGTTATTGTGGAAACGGATGCATCGGATCATGTGGCAGCAGGCATCCTTTCCCAAAAATTTCAACATGAGGATGGAAAACAAGTTTTGCACCCAGTGGCATACTTCTCCAAGAAGTTCAACCCTGCACAGTGCAACTATCCTATGCATGATAAGGAACTGTTAGCAGTCATTCTCGCATTTACAGAATGGGAGCGACATATTGCATACTCAAAATTCCCAGTTCAAGTGATAACAGATCACAAGAACTTGAAGTACTTTATGACCAAAAGAATGTTGAATCGCTAACAGGCAAGGTGGTCTGAGTTCCTATCAAGGTTCAACTTCCAGATATGCTATTGACTAGGGAAACAGGGAGGAAAACCTGATTCTTTAACTAGAAGATCTGGAGATCTTCTGAAGGAAGGGGATGAACGTCTCGCTTATCAGGAACAGATGATTATCCAACCCCGCCATTTGGACCCTGCATTGCAAGCGAGTCCAGAACTGCATGTTTTTTAAGCAACAGTGGAAGTGGAGAGAAACCAAGGTTTCAAAGAGAAAGTCAAAAGGTCTTATGACAAGGACCCTGCCCCAAAGTCTATCCTGCAGGCCCTGCAGAAAGGAGAAAAGTCTTCAAAATATGCGAAACTGTCAGATTAAGCGATCAAGGAAGGATTGTTATTATACAACAACCTAGGGAGCATCCCTGATGATTCAGACCTAAAACTGGAAGTACTCCTACAGAACCATGACCATATAGCTGCCGGACATCCAGGAAGAGCCAAAACATACAAGTTGGTAACAAGGAACTATTTTTGGCCAGGATTGCGGAAATACATCAGCTAATATATCAGCCATTGCGAAGCATGCATGAGAGTGAAACCTGTCAGACATGCACCTTTCGGCACCTTGAAACCCTTGGAAATACCCAAGAAACCCTGAGAATTCGATATCCATAGATTTCATAGTAGGACTGCCAACAAGCAATGAATGTGATGCAATCCTTATAGTAGTGGATCGCCTGACCAGAATGGTGCACTACATCCCTACAACAGAAAAAGCAATAAGCAAAGATGTAGCAACCCTTTACCTACATCATATATAGAAACATCACGGGTTACCAAAGTATATCACCTCTGACCGTGGTACTCAATTTGGTTCGGAATTCTGGAAATCCCTGTGTAAGGTTCTGAAAGTCAAAAGCAGTCTTAGAATGGCATATCACTCTCAGACAGATGGTCAGATGGAAAGAACAAACTCTGTTCTAGAACAATATCTGTGAATCTACTGCCATTATGAGCAGGATGATTAGGCATCCCTGCTTCCCCTCGCAGAGTTTAGCTACAACAACTAAGTTTCGGCAACAACAAAAATAGCCCATTCTATGCAAACTATTGATACCACCTACACTTTGTGATAGACATAGACCTTAGGTGAAGGTCAAACACCCCTAAAAGTGTCAAGCATCTCGCTACCAGGCTACAGGAAGCGCATGACTTATGCAGGGCAGAAATTGCTTATGCACAAGCAAGCCAGAAGGAAGCGGCAGATCAGTTAAGGAAACTGGCACCTGTGATAGAAGTTAGAGAGGAGGTTTGGGTGAATGCTAGTAATCTGCACACTCAGAGGCCATCCAAGAAACTTGATCATAAACGACTTAGTCTATTCAAGGTTCTAGCAAGAGTTGGAACTCAAGCATATAAACTCAAGCTTCCTCACTCTGTGGAGATCCATCCAGTCTTCCACATCTCTCTACTAGAACCAGCAAGTAAACATGAACCAGTCCTAGGCTATCGAAATCCTCCGCCTCCTGCGATTATCATTGAAGGAGATCGAGAGTACGAAGTTGAGAGTGTTCTTGACTCTAAACACCTTCGAGGTGGTACTCTTCACTACCTTGTCAAATGGGTCAGCTACTCCAAGCCTACATGGGAGCTTTCCCAGCACCTCGAGCACTCCCAGGAGCTCATTGATGAGTTCCACCACCGCTTCCCTAACAAGCCCAAGCCATGATGGAGATGAGGAAATGATGGAGATTTCCCCATCGCCCACCATGGTCATACCTGTTTTCGACCGGTATAGAGGAATTTGCACCTCCCCTGAAGACAGTACAGTGAAGGAGGAACCGCTTGATGACCCTCCAGCATTGGGTCTTAAAACTATCGCCAACCAGAGCTGGGCACTAGTCTCGCCTAGAGAAAAACCCTAACCCCTGGAGCCACCGCTTTATGCTCCACAACTGCAGTTCACCCTGAACCGCCAGTTCTAGCAATGGGAGGAATAGGTTTTGCAACCTATCTCCCCCATATGGCCCCTTGGTTGACCAGTGATCAATGTGGACCCTGAGAAACCCTATTGGCAGTATGTGCCAATGTCGAAAGTATCCGCTAATCCCAGTGGATACACTCCCCCACCAGCACCAACAGTTCCTATCGATCCCCAGCTCCTAGAGATCAAGGAGGAACACCTACCTGAGGCACCACCAGAGGTAGCTGAGGTTGACTCAGCAGTGTGCCAATATTGCCCACTGATGCCCTGGCATATCCAGCTTGGAAATCTTAGGGAAAGATTGCGCTGGATAGTGGAGAATGTGAGAGATGACCACCTGATGGAGGAGGTATCCCGAGCTGTCACAGGAGTTCCAGCTTAAAGACAGGGATACTGTAATGAACAGTGGTCATGTACTTTACTACTTGTTGTATTCTCCTTATATTTCCTATTGTTAGTAGTGTTCTTTGGAATTCCACGTTAAGAATCATGAATTATCACTCGGTCATATATAGTCACTCATATTTAGCTGTCTGCCTTGCGAAGGTCATGAGAACAGTGTTTAGATTGAATGATGTATAGGAAAGGGTTATGTGGACAGAACAGGTTTTACAGAGACTGCTCTAGAAGGGAGGCAGTGCTCTTGGTGATTGGTATAAAAGAGAAGGAAATCTCGCGGTCCTGTATTTCCTTGCTCTTTCTTCTTCACGCAGTATCTTAAGTATATACCTTCAGAATAAAGAACTATTCCTACAAACCTACAGCACATAGCTGTCTCACTCAATGTGCATCTCTTGAGTCCTCTACAGAGTTGTGTATCTTCTTCTATCCTGATTTACCCCAAAACCCCGGTACAGACTGAGCATCAGTTGTATCGCTGAAGGAGTTTTCCTTTACAGTTTCAGGTTTTATACCTTTAGTGAATTTCTCCAAATATGTAATAGTCCTAAGAAGGGTAATCAGTGATTTAAGCTAGGCTTGCTTAGCAAGTTTAGCCTATTGTTGTATCTATTATAAGTAAATGCAACTAATGACTACAATAGCTGTATAAAGAGTTACCCTGATGGTGATTAGTGAAGTTCGCTCCTGAATATGTAGATATATAATAGTGCCTTCATTGGCCAGTACACCCTGCCTAGATCACAGTGACTGAGGGAGGACATATTCCTCTTTTTCCTTCTTGCAATATGAAGGGTTACCTTGCTGGCGCTTAGTGAGAATGCTCCTATGTATATGGCTATTTTTTTGCAACCAACTTTGTATATACAACATGCCTATATAATAGTGAACTAAGGGAGAAGTAATTCGAAACTTGTTTCCTTTGGTCACACTCTATAGTGGGTAGCACTATTAGCAAACTTAATCAAATGGCCGAAATAAGTGTAGGAGCGATACATCGCTAAGCACTGTAAGGGTAACCCTTTATACAGCCATTGAGGTCATCGGTTCCATTCGCTTACAAGGACTGAACTAGTAATTAGGCAACCTTTCACAGTCAGGGAGACTCACTTAAACTACAAAACTAATGACCAACCAGAAATTCGTGGTATGGAATGAGGTAAGTGGGATTTGAACCCATGACATTGCACATTACCATACAATAACACCAGGACAGCTATACCACTAGACTATCCTCACCCCAGGGAGAAGTATATCCTCTTATTTCTTCTGATATGAGGATGATTTAGTGGTATAGCTGTCCTATTATTACTATGCAGTAATCCTTAGTATCAAAGGTTCAAATCCCACTGACCTCATTACAACTTATGAATTATGAATTAGTTTCAGATTTTATAGTGTAAGCAAATTTCCCTAACTATGTGATAGTGCTAATAAGGGTAATCAGTGATTTAAACTATGGTCACTTAATTGTAATAAGCAATTTAATCTAGTATCGCTTATCAATTTCAGTGTGTTATTGTATCTATCATAAGTGAATACAACCAACACTTGAAATAGCTGTATCAAGGGTTACCCTTATGGTACTTAACAAAGTTTACTCCTAAATATATGGCTATGTCATAGGCCCTTAATTGTCCTATATGCTATACCTGCATCACAGTAACTGAGGGAGTACACATTACTTTTCTTTCTTCTTGCTGTATCAAGGGTTACCCTAATAGTACTCAGCGAATTCGCTCCAATGTTATGTGACTATATCATATACAATTGAGTTTGTTTGATGCCCTATCTATACATCAGTGATCTGAGGGAAGATCAAATCTTCTTCTTTGTTCTTTATCTTTGCAATTAAATTTGTATACATGCCCCACCTATATAATAGTGAACCAAGGGAGAAGTATATCCTCTTATTTCTTCTTGCTAAATGAAGGGTTACCCTAACAGCACTTAACAAGATTGCTCATATGTATGTGGCAATCTCTTTGTAATTAAGTTGTGTATACAACCTACCTATACAATAGTGAACTGAGGGAGAAGCATATCCTCTTCTTTCTTCTTTACATATTATCTTAAGTATAGACTATAGGAATAATAAGCACTATTTCTACAAACTTTCAGCACCTCACTTTCCCACTGCATGAGCATCTCTTAGTTCTCTAAAGAGTTATATACCTTATTCTATCTTGATTTACCCCAAAACCTTATATAGACTAAGGCTTAGTTGTATTGCTAAAGGAGTCATCCTTTACACCTGGACATAATATTGAAGTTAATTGAAAAGAACTAACAATTAGAGAATGACATGAGAAAGATATTTGTTAAAAAAAAGAATATAATTCTCCAAGCTACCTACTCATTCTTGGTGACCATGTAAAGGAACCAATAAAAAATTTTATGGAGGTAGTTGTAGTGATTTCTATACACTCTACTCACCCTATTCCAGGTCTTAGTAATGGTTTGAACTGAAAAAAAAAAAAAAAAAAAACTTATGCAGTAAATGATGAAAAATAACCTGCAAAAATCAAGATAAACTTAGGGTAAAAAATGGAATGAAGAAATAAGCAAAAGAGAAAAAAATCAAAAATGGCATAACTATTTGCAGAGAAGTAACAAATATAGTGTGCTACAATTCAGGGTAATTGCAAATTATGGTTCAATTAGCTCAAGTCAAGTCTATTTCAGGCATCTCAAGAAGTTGTATGTTTAAGTCTGAATTATCACTCTCCTTTGTTACAAAAAAATTATGGTACTGTCATGCTATACTAGGAGTTTTGATTTGGGTAGCCCAACCAAAATCAAAAATCCCACATGGTGACATGTTAAAAATAAAAATATTAATTTTGAGAAAATGAAAAAATAAAATAGCAATAAAAAGAATTGATGAATATGTTTTACGGGCAGAAATGGATAGGTGAATCGAAAGAAAAAAATAAATCAAATGCTGGGATACTCAAAATCATTAAGAGACCAATGAAAAGAGGACCATATCTGACCGCAGTGGCCGTTAGATACTTCTTTCTCAATCACCTATGCCCAGGAGGCGGTAAACTCCGCTCTTTTCTTTTCCGTTATTTTCTTTTTTTCAATTGTCTCTTTAGTGTTTGTTTCAGGTTGTAAGCTTAGCGTACATACCTTCAATTGTAGAACCGCGTGATTATAGCGAAACCAGCGATGAATATTAATAGAATGGAATGATTGTGGCAAAACCGGCTATGAATATTTTTAAGATTTTCACGTCACACTTTCTTTTTTTTTTTTATTATTATTTCTTACTCTTTTTCTTTCTCTTTACTTTTATTTTCCATCCCAAGGCGTGAAGTTCGTGGTGTTCGCAGATGATTAATATGCGAGTGATGTGCGATGTTTGGTCGTTTCCTTTTTTTTTGACGGGGGGGAGGGGTGGGAATCTATTTCTCAACTCTTCAAAGGCGGGGTAATTAAGAAGGAATTTGTTCATTGTTGGTTATGCTTTCTTGTTTTTCGTTTCATGTTTCTGTATTCAAGTCCAACAATGTTTGTCAGGGTTCACAATGCCGAGGTACACTGCAATTTGATAAAATGCACACTGATCGGGTACTAACGTTAAAAACGACCACCGGTACCAATAAGCGCCCATATTTTAGATTCCCTTTAACTGGAGTCGTTCGCAGTAGCAAGCAGTAGGTGTGGGCTGTGAGGACCTAATTGGCGTTTTCGAACTTTTTATTGCAGTGCTTGTACTCGTATACCAGGGTTAGTAAGTTCGCAGGATTTGAAGTCTCCAATTGACCCTAACCCCTGTTTTTGCTGGTCTTGCCACAGTTAATGTTCTGGTACTCACCCCCGTATACGAGTATGTAGAGTACATAAGTCCTCGTAGAAGCTAGCAATCGATCAACGCTTTCCGACATTTTAGACATTTTAGCGCGATTTGCAGGTCTCTCTTCCCCCTCTAGACTAACATATATTGGCTCCTGACTCACCAATACGGGCAACCGTGATTTCGATAATTACCACTCTTTTTAATTATGTACTATTTATTCTTCTTTCACTTACCTCGCATCTGCTTCAAGCATTTTACTTTTCTTACAAAGATTGACGGTCGATTCGAGTAATCACGAGTTCGACTTCGGTGACCGTAAAGAAAACCGATTCGATTCCAGTCTTGCCAGGATTTGAAGCATAAACAATGCATCACCAGATCTTGTCTACCCCTAACACCTCCCTAAGCCCACACCCGAACTCCGCACTGGAAAAGTCCTTCAGCCATTTGTGTCTTTTTTCCACCCCCCCTTCTTTTACTCCTCCCCTCCCTTTCAACTTCCAATTCTTTCCAGAACCCCACATCGAGAATGCCTAATTCGTAAACGTTGACGTAATAATTCAGATGTAAGATGACATTGAGTTCGAAAAACCTCTCCAAGAAAATTATACTGAAATATTAAGGGTTGTAAACCAAGGATATCATTAATAAATTCTATATGGGATGGTAGCTGAGCTGAAACGTTAGACCCGGAACTGCCTAATTAGATTTACGATTAGTTAGCACCTCCTATTTTAATCAATCCGCATCGAGTTGGTTCGGTTGGGTGATTGGATGATCCGGGCTGGCTCTCTAGATTAGGTTTTCGATTTGCAAGGAAGTTGCAAGAAGGAGAAAAAAAAAAAAAAAGTTAGCTGTTGAAAAAACATCGGGTTTTGGTTCAAAACGGGTTACTCAATTTCCCTAGTACAAAGGCTAGGTTCGACAACTAGCTATACTTTTATAATTAAAAAATAACTCCAGCAGTTACAGAATATATGTCGAAAAATGTTCGCAGGATAGCTTCTGATTTAACTTTATCATACTAGGTGATTCGGATAGCCGGGGTCTGGGGAAGGAGTGATCGAAGATGATCCGCTCGCGGAACTCGGATCATGACACGCGCTTGCCCTTGTCCATGATACATGTCGCGGGTGCGTGCAGTACTATAGCTGGAACATGACACCTTGGATTTTGCTTAAATAGACCCCTATTGACGAATTTCTTCTTGTTCTTCCAACACTAAAGCGGTTCGGATTTGCGCTGATCTTACAAGCTTCTCGATACGGAATAGTAAATCCGAGTTACCGCAACCCCTATAGGAAGAAGTTTCTGATTCTCTTCATGTCGGGAGAATTTTCGCTACTCACCGCAATTATCGCTACACCACTCTTATATAACCGCCGGCTTACTACACTCGTTTTCACTCCGAGGAACGGTCCCGGAAAATCATGTCGAACTCAACTGTTTCCACTACTGAGCTCCAAGATGCGTTGCAAACTGCTCAGAGATCTCTTTTGGAAAATTACATCCTGTTAGCGGTATCATTATTAATTATTGTAACTCGAATATTCGGACGGTTATACATTCTAGGATGGAGAAAGTTACAGATCGACGATTTCCTAGTAGTCGCTACGGCCGTATGTTATTCCGCGTTATTTAATGAGGATAGGGGGGAAAAATAACTTGGAAAAATATACAATGGCTGTTCAAAATGAGTGTGCGAAACTGATCACTTTTCATCACGTAGATTACAGTAACGATTGAATTTTTAGCAGTTATCCGAATTACCGCAATGGGAGGAACGAGTTTCAAGATGACAGATGCACAACGTTGGGCGTTAGATGAAGCAACTGTCAGGAAACTTGAAGTAGGTCAAGCTTGGTTTATAGTTGGTCGCATAACGTATATTCTCTCCATTTGGCTTATGAAATGTACCATGTTGATATTGTATTTCCGAGTAACGTAAGTCAAAAGTTCAATTCCTACTTTAGAGACAGTTACTGATGGTACATTTTCGCAGGCGGGGGTTGAACCGCGAAACTCTCATCAAGGCCACATTTGCACTGGTTATAGTGTCATTTCTTGGGATTGTAATTATTACTTTCGCCAACTGTCGTCCCTGGCTCGACTTTTTCAAAGTTAGGCCACAGCCAAACCGTAAGGCAGATCATTTCAAGCTTTTAGATTCAAAGAGCGAACCTAATTTTTACGATAGATAGATGTCAAGGAACCAGCCCAGAATACTATATCCCTACACTAGTTTTCAATGTCCTCACAGATTTATTGATCATGTGGATTCCTACACCGGTATGTTGTCTCACGTTTGGAATATACCGTTTTAACTCGATTTAAAGGGGTATTCTTAAGCAAAACAGTACTTTGAGCCGGTGGGATTATCCAGTTAAACTTTAGGTTTTCTGAGAGAAGCACCGCCGTGCTTGTTTAAAATTAAGCATACCATCTTATATTCGGGCTAAAACGGTATTATACTGGTTTTGAATTTGCTAAGACCATAAGTAGCTCCTGTGGCAATCCATGATGCCTTTGAGAAGAAAATTAATGTTAACGACTCTATTTTGTGGTGGTTTCTTCATCATCACCGCAGCAATTGTCCGATGTGTTTTTGCACTCACTGTAAGTTCATTTTTATTTACTCTTTACACAAAAAAAAAAAAAAAAAAATGAAATAAAAAAAATCTCCGACTAACTTGGACTACAAAGAGTACCGACAAAAGCCTGAGCACGGCCGCTTGGTCGCTTCGCGAAACGGCCGTGGCCATCGCTGTGAGCAATTCTGCCGTGATAAAAGGAACTTTCTGCCTCGTCAAACGTAACCATTCGAATTTCGCGAGTCCCAACTATGGTTCCCACGACACGAACAGTGGTTCCGTGGAACGAAATCATCATCTCCATCCTCGTCTGCCCAAGCGAAATGGTAAAATGAATACCGACTCCGACTCCACGGACCGAATTGTCGATTCTTCGTATTTGATGTACCCATATCTCCCCAACAAGCCCGTTGTCTGCACAGCAGAACGGGAGCAGGAAAGTGAGCCAGAACCACCACACGGTCGAATCAGGAAACATATGACTTACGATGTTACGTCGTGTCCTGTATAAGCGAAGGATTAAAAAAAAAAAAAAAAAGGCTTGCGTTTGTGCCACTTTTTATCGCCAGAAATACCATATTTCTGACATATTACGTTATTTTTCTCCTTTTGTCACACCTTTTATAGCTTTTAAATAATAGATAGTTATAGCAATGACTGTAAAATTGTAAAAATTCAAATTATTATTGGCTGAAACCATTTTCCCTCCCCTCACCCCCTCCTTTTTTTTTTAATCGATGAAAAATAGATGGCACTCCCACAAAGTGAAAATTTATTAATTCTATATATATATATATATATATATTTTCTTTCAGAGATTACTCTTGAATCCGAGATACCCCAAAAAACATTTTTATAAATGCTTCCTTCTACCACATTTTTCAACCTCTGTTTCATACTCTACATCACCCCCTAAATCTCAAGAATATACTAGTATACCAGCTGTACTTCCTCCGCCTAACCCTAAATTACATATGCTCAAATGAAACTTTAAATTTCATAATTAATTAAACTCAATGATTGGTGAAGCTAGCAGCATATTAAGCACTTTCAAATTGAAAATATCAAAACGCCTCTGAAGAGCTTTTCTTGCTCGTTTTCAAAGATTTTGGAGACGTAAAGTGTATTTAAAACTCAGGGAGACAAGGTGCAGCTGCCTTTGAAGGCGGTCCCGTAAATAATGGTTTTGATTGGTTTCAGAGCAGAAAATTTTTTCATAAACGTTGAACCTAAGGCACTCTTATTAAAATGTGCGCGTCTTATACCATGGAGGGTTTCGCGTTAGCGTTTTTTTTCTCATTCTTCGGCCACCTTTAGTGTAGCCTTGGCACATCGTTTGGTCTTGGCACGTCGCGCTTCTAGTGTATAAAAGGGCTGTGTGTTCGCAACACTTAGAAAAGGCGGTATGAAGGTTACCCTGACGGCGCTTAGCGGATGAAGGTACGTCCTGACGCTCCTATGTATGTGACTATGTCTTTGCTTTTGGTTGAGTGTACACGCCCTGTCCATACAATAGTGACCGAAGGAATCAAATTTCCGCAACACTTAGAAAACGCTCCTATGAATGCGACTATGTCTTTGCTCTTGATTGAGTTTACACGCCCTGTCCATACAATAGTGACCGAAGGAATCAAATTTCCGCAACACTTAGAAATACAACTTCGGTTCATTCTCACACACATGTGCCTCCACCCTTTTCCTTTTCTTTCAACTCTAATTGTTGAGCCGGACGCGAACAGTAGATGGAGAGAAAGAGAAAGAATAGCTTGTATTCTTAGCACGAAACAAAGATGGCTTGTCTACGAAAGAAAAGAGCCCGTATGGGCGAACACCCGCGATACATATACCGGCAAGGGGAAAAAGCGAGTGAGAAACTGTGAAGCGCGACGGCTAAAAGTAAAGAAATAACGCAAATACAAAGACCGAAAATACACCGAGAATAAACCGAAAACCCGCCGACAACGGCGCATAACCCAAAACTCATGACTGCAAAAGGAAGGTAAGAAAAAGTGAAACAATGAAACTCGAACACAAAACGCTCACGCATGTTTATTCCAACACTAATCCACGAACGCCGTTTCAACGTGTACATGTACGTGTACATGTGCACTGACGAAAAAAACGATATTCCACCGGAAGAAGATACGAACTACGAGAAACTGATATCGTGCATGAAACATTGATCTATTTCACCCAGCAGCTTAATTATCGACTTGAGGTCTCGTCACTCTTGGCAGCGACGGTTGTGGGGTTAGAGCACCAAGCAAGAGTGGAAAGCGTCCTTGACGACATATCCGCTTGATTGGGCGACAGTTCTTTGAGACGTGCGGGGAGTGGAGACATGTGACAGCATCACGCTTTGGTCGGTGAAGAAGGGGACGATGGGGTGGCGTGGAGGCAAATGTGGGCGTGAGGTATTGTAAGGTGAAGCGCAATTTTTTTTCAACTATAACGGTATAAAGGGGAAGGAAAAAAAAAAAAAAAAAGGCATTGCAATGGGAGCGTTTGTGTCACTTTGTTTCGCTATAAATATCACATCTATGACATATTGCTTTCTTTTGCTCATTTATCATGATTTTAAATTATACATAGTTATAGCAAAGTCTGTAAAATAGTGATAAGTCAACTCATCACCCCCTGAAAGATTTTTTTGGATTCATGGAAAAATAAATGACATTTACTCAAACTAAAAATTTATCTGCCAAGATCGAACATTCATTCCCCAAAAGCGAAATGCCATTCCCCAAAAACGCGATATAATTGCAAAAATGAAATACCTAGTTATTATGAAATTAAGGGCGCATTTGGTTGCAACCGAATAGCATGGTATTTACCCGAAATACAATATACTGCCCAAACACCACGACCTGTTTGGCTCACCAGAGTTGAGATCTCAAAGCACGCTGAAGTGCTCAAAAACCATAGTATTTAATTTTTTTTTCTGCTAATAACTATATATTCCGCCCGTTCCACGGTCGTCTGCGCCCCTCCGTCAGCCGGGCTCATAAGCGAACCCTGGTGCTCACTGTGGGGGCTTAGTCATCATAGGTCTTATATAGCAGAGCTACGGCGAGAATAGATCACCATCTTTCCTAGTACATACCAACAGTTGGCGACTTGCAGAACCGGATTCTCAACGAGAAATTTCCGACTTTTTGCACCGACAGCTATTGTGTCTCTTCCTCCATCTTCGGCATTCAGTCCTTTCTTCTTTTTTTTTGTACTCCTTTCGGTCGGGAATCTCTGTAGATTCTCGGCAAGTTTGTCACAGAAGCTGGCTCTGACTCGTGAGACCCTGACTCTGAGTGGCCGGCTATTCTTGCTTACGAAGAAGGAACCCAGGTGGGGCAAGACTTTTAGTGAGTTTGATTTTGCAGTTCTTGACGAGATTATTAAAAAGAATCTCACGTCGGCAGAACGAGCTTAATTGTTTAGCGGTACGGTCGGGAGTACAAAATCTTCAACAAAAGGTGGCTCTGTACCTAAGGATAATCTTGTGGCATATATAGCTAGTTGGACTTCTCAAGGTAGTTGATTAGTCGATTCTATTAACGATTGAAGGTCACGTACTGCTAATATTCGGGACAAGCTCGGTCCTGTCATTCAAGCACAGTTAGCTGAAATCGAGGAGGACCAAGTAGTAAACGAGGCTGATTTTGTATCTCCCCCACAGCGGCCGATACAGCAATCCTCTGCAAAATTATCTCATTCTTTACCTATATCTAGGGTAAACTAATCAACTGTTCCCAATACCTGTGAACCCTTACCCCCTCCCACGATGCCGAACAAGCTTCCATTCAAATTGAAGTTCAAAATTGATGACCACCATGATGGCAAGATAGGATCTCCTGGAGAACCCGACAATTCTGTAAAATACTTTTGTTTGTCAGAAGACTTGCCACTGTATTATGGTGGTACAGTCGAGGGGAATTTGGAGGAAGGCCATGAATATAATTATGTGGGTGCGTTGCATGGTATTCCCAATTATTCTCTTAGGAAGCGCCTTTGTACTACATCAGTGCTACGTTTTCAAGGTGCTGCAAAGCAATGGTGGTTGGCTTATGATGCTGACAGGAATAATCCTACTCTTAATTGTTGGCATCCATCTACTTATCTCGACCCTCTAGTTCATAACACCCACCTATCTAATACAGTTGAGGTTAGTTTGTATGCCTTATTGTGCAACAACTTCGATTTAACATTGGATACAATTTCGGCTACGATCGAACTTGCTAAGTTTAAGTGGGAACCTATGTCCGAGGGTGCTTCCCAGCTACCGGCATTCAAAGCACATATCAAGAAGCTTTACATTCGAGTTGGAAAACAAAGCACTTCATGGCGCTTACAGTACACCAAAATCTGGAAGGTATTTCCTTTCTGGCTCTCTGGTAAAGTTTGGTTAATGAGCAATGAAACAGCATTTTAGTTACATGTTAAAGGTGAGGTAGCTACAAGGGAGATAGAGGCTTTCAGAAAATCATGGCCAAGCTGGTAATACAGTTTCCGGGAAAGGAGCAGGTCTATCATCAAGGGAGAACCGTCATTTTCAAGTTTGTGGATTATATGAGCTCAAAGCTACAATGAAGACTAGTGCCACAGCAAGGCTAAAGCAAAGCGGCAAGTCCTTGAAACAAGTACAAAGAGGAGTGGTAGTCGCAACAGTGCAGAGAATTCTAGCAATAGGCAGATATACTTGGATGGAGGTAGTAGTGGGGAGGACAGCAGGGAAAGTTAATTCAGGCGTTAATAAGAGTGGTAGTTCAGGTAATCCCGGGGGGGCAAAGAATGGAACCTACGGGGATAGAAGCGCAAGCTTTGCAGGTAGTAGTTGTGGAGGTAAAAGTGGTGGAAGTAATAGTAGTGGTGGAGGAAGTAATAGTGGTGGTGGTAGCGATGGAGGCAATAGCAGGGCAGGGAGTCTTTTGTGCCATAACTGTGGCGGTGGTGGACATATTGCTCGATTTTGCCCATCACCTAAAATGGCGAAGCCACAGATTACATTTCAAATAATACGCAGCCAATGTATACGTTGCAGTCCTATGTGAGTCCTGCTTACTATGTGCCAGGAGAGCCACATAAGAGGGCAGCAGCCGTTCTTTTCAATATGGAAAAAGTCGATGAACGCTCTACAGTTGTCAAGGAAAATGAAATCATGGAATTATCTCTTTTGCATTTACTGGAGGAGTGGGCTATACGAAATGAGTCTGTGGTTATGCCTCCCCCTCCTCACGATATCGATCCGTGTTAGTCTGAGGCGTCTGGTCCTCTTTGGTGTGGAACAGCTACCGTTGGGGGTAAATCCGTATTAACGATTATTGATACCGAGTGTGGGCCAATAGTAATCCCGCAGTCTACAGCAATTCAGACAGGTCATATGGTCACGAAGAACTCAGATATCAATTTTGTTATTGATAACGGTGAGATGTTATGCCCGGCTAGGATGGTAGAGGAGTTCCGTCTCAAGTTGCAAGGGGTACATTTTTACGATCGTACCTATATTATTCCGCAGTCTCAATTCCAATTATTGATTGGTCTGCTACTCATCTATCAAACTAGAGCTGCGATTTTTCCATTATGCCATCGAGTGGTTCTCTCTTTTCCTAAGCATTTGGAGATTATTTTTTCGACAGTTATGCCATCTCTTGCGGAACGCCCACCTCCCTTGAAAGTCAAGCAACTCCATGCTATGAAGATTCCTTGTTTTTGGATTTATCGCGGGCTAAGATTTGTCAAGCTACTTCATTAACCTTGTGCTTTTTGAGACAGATGACATCTAGTTCCACGATGACTGTTAGCATTCGTGGCCTCATCAAGGAGCCTGATGCAGTTCCGGACCTTCCTCCTAAGCTAGAATTTAACAATGGGAAACCAATTCTTACTACAGCCTTTGTCAAATCTCAGATCCAATTCGGCCTTACGGCACCTGAGTAGTTTCAGGAGCGAATTGCTGGGTTAGTGATTGAATATGGTGATTGTTTCTCTTAGCATGAATGGGATTTAGGCAGGATCTCAGTGTTGTTACTTAGCATTTGAACAACTGATTCGAAGTCTTGTGTTTTACCATCACGGAGACAATTACATAATGACCGGAATTCGAGAGCAATTGGGGCCAAGGTGAATCCATTTGTCGACATGGGAATTTTCACCCCCGGTGGCCAAGATTGCACTGATCAAGCGCAGCTAGTTGTTTTTCAGAGGGACCCAACGGATCCAGAGAATACCGATAAAGCGCAAGTAGCTCATGATTAAACCTCACGCAACTCTATCACAGAGCTTGACAGTTATCCGCTACCTACGATTTCTATGCTTTTACTCTTCCACAGTGGAGAATATTCTGGAGTTTCAATGCAAACCGTGGATATATGTAAACTATAGTAGAACAGGCTTCCGTGACCTGCACAGCATTTGAAATGTTTCAACGTCTCCGGGTTTGAATTCGCATGTGTTTTGGCTCAAAGAACGGCCCCGCAAATTGGGCTAGAAATTGTGATGTGTTTTTAGGCGAGTTGAAGTTTTAAGAAGGCACAATTTCTAATTGCAATGATGATATGTTAGGAGGTAAAAAAGAGGAGAATGATCTTGAAGGGTGCGAGATATGGAGTGGTTGTTGAAAAGAGCGAAGCCTAAGGAGAAGGGGGGTGATCAATGAAAATTTAAGTTGAAAATGCGTGTGGAATTTTCGGAGATACAGGCGCTTGGAGTGGTGTACTCACCTAATGGTCCCCGTGTTGCTAATCACCTTATAGATGCAGTGAAGGCTCTGAAGTACCTGACAACAGTTTCCTAGATTCGGAGTCTACTTGGTCTTGTCAATCAAGTTCGAGACCGAGTACCGGGTTATGCTCTCTGTGTTTCAACTCTCTCTTCCTTAACAAGAATGAGCGGACGACTCCATTTACCGGCAGAGGCTATCGTGGAATGTGATGGCATTAAATCATTACTAGGGAACCGTTGCTACTTATGCCGTTTGTTCCTAGTCGGAAGACTTACTATTTTACGGATGCGTCCGCAGGTACTCACGGCAAATCGGCGGTTTAGGTGTTCTGACCACACAACTGTGCCCAAGGGAAAGCGGTGATTCTTTGAAGAGTTTGAATATGCATGTGTTTTTGCATTATTTCGTCTCGCCTTCGCTCAACAGAATTATCATATAGTGCGACTCGAAGCACTTGCCTTCGTCTATACTTGTGGAACGTTCACGGAGTGGCTATTGGCTGCGCCATTCATTTGGTGTACGGATGCGCAGGCTAACAAATTTCTGCTCGATACTCGGATGTCGTCTAATTCCGGTCTCAGTCGGTACTCGTTGGCACTTCAGGAATATAACTACACAGTTGAGTGGATACCAGAGTCACGCATGATTGCCGATTCTTTATCATATATGGTTGTTATTGCAGCGAGCAAGAGCGAGGTAATGACAGTCTCTGAGATAGTCTTTGGTGAGGGTATTGGAAAGGGTATGAGGGATATGGAAAAGGGGTGTATGTGAGAGAGGTTGGTATTTGGGATACGGTTTTGTGCGTTCTTGGTGTTTTATGGCGTTAGAGGATTATTAGAGCTGGTGACCTTGTGGCTTATGTTTTGCGTGGTTGCATTTAAATGAGTTGTTGCTTGTGTGTCTATATTCGGTGGTTGTATTAGTGGTGGATAGTGTGTGGTTCGATGATTGTTCTTGCGATACCGTGTGGTGGAATCTCTATCTTTTTTTTATGGATATTTGCTTGTTTGGTATGGGTGGTAAGTGGGTATGTGAATGGATCACTGTTAGTAGGACTTCTTCATGGGATATGATTCGGGCTTCATATTTTGTTGCGAACATCATGTTTTCAGCCGCTACCTTTCGAGTGGGGATTTTTCCAGAAAGGGGTTCTGTGGGAGGCTTAGTTATCATAGCTCTTATATAGCGGAACTACGGCAAGAATAGATCATCCTACCTAGTACATACCAACACTCACCACTGTGGCAAATAGTAAGTTACTTCGTAATTCGCCAAACGGGTTCCCAAAAAATAGTGCAATGGCGAAACAATGGTTTTCGCATTTCTATTTTTTCTCAACGCATACCATTGTACTGGGATACCATGGTATTATATTCAATAGCATCCAAACGTGCCCTAAGAAAGAGACAAAAAAAATCACACCCGACTGCAGTGCCTATTCGATATTTCTATCTCTATCACCGGTGCCCAGGAGGTGATAAGCTCAACTTTTTTTTTTTACCTATCTCAACTGTTCAAAGGTAGGATAATTTAGAAGAGGTTTTTTCATGCTTAATCATGCTTTCTTATTCTTAATTTCATGTTTCTGTATTAGTAGGTTCCACAGCAGCAATACGTATCGCAGAAACTCTCGAATATTTCTTCTCTCTTGGCGTCAAGAGGGGTCTTGGTATACCACCAAGAGCTGCTAAATTCCGGCAAACAAAAAGCCCAAAGCCTATGTTGAATTCATTTGTTGGTCCTCTCACCTGATCTAATTCAGCATTTTTAGAATGCTCAGTTTCCGAGCTTGGGACTTCATTTTTTAAAGAAGGACTCACAGTGTAACCGTGAAGCCCAGTATTACCACCTATAACGTGTAACCCTACTATAAAACCTACTATTAGGGGTTCTCAGAGTAGGGCTTTGTATCGCAGGAACTACACCCTTTTCCTTATATCTTGGCCTCAAAACGCGATACAGATAAGTGACGCTATAACACGTCGAGATGTGAAACATCCCCTACAAAAACTCGTTTTGCTTCGCCCAGTAGCTCCTCCAGAACCTCCCGAAAATGTGACATAAGCATTTGTTGACGTCATGATGTGATGGTCAGCTAAGCTGAGCATATATATGAAGGTCTTGATTAGGGAACGGTAAAATTGAAGGTATAATTTCAAACAAGAGCAAGCTTCTTCTCATCTTCTCCTTTCAAATATGTCCTTCTCATCTCATATGACAAATACGGAGACTCAGTCTAACTATGAACCCTCTAAGCCAGCCAGTAACATGGGGAATAGCTACAGCATTTCTCTAATGTCTAAAACGAAACAAAGTAATCGCTATTTGATTTGAAATACCCACCTGTACATTATTAGAATCATCCTCGAAAACAGCATTTGGTGATAACTCCAGAAAGCTATCAGGATCTTCGAGATCACATTGTACAAAGTGTAGGAAATTTTTAGGTCAGTTTTATTTATACACGTTTAGCAGAAGACCGGGGTTCTTAGGACGGCGATCAATCTCACATCGTGGTTGTAAATAAGGGGTATACGAGAGCTCAATTAAGCAGTGATGGAATGGAGACGTTGTTATAACTTCGGAAGTACTGAAATCCAATTCCTGAATATGGTCCCAATGCATTTCAGAAGTTACATCCTGATCCGGTAATTGTTCTTCGCCACGATCAGGAACGCCGCTGGCACCACCACTGCTACTCTCATCCGAGGATTCCAGGTGAAGGGATTGATTGTCAAAATCAATCAAGATTCTAGAATTCGGGACAAATCTCAGCAAAGCACCAGAATCAAATGACATCTCAGAAACGGATAAATCAATATCTTTGGGCAAATGGCTGCGATGAGAATTGCCATCGGCTATGTTATTCTTGGTGTCGGTAGAATCGTTCATAAGTAATCGTCGCCAGTGGTCTCATCTGAGCTCCTAGCAGAGGATCAACCAGAGCTTTTGTCAGAGGTAGGTTCGGTAATAAAAGACATTTCACGGTCTGCGTAAAATCAGAGAACCAGCATCATTGCTGCCGTCTCCCCATGTGAGTTTCGAGGCATTTTGAAGGTGTTGTTTCATGGAATGAGACATAGGAATAGTATTCTTGTATTCATCATCGATGAATTTTTTTCTCGGTACCAAAAGACCATTTTACATGTTTTACTACTATGTCACGCACGCTAACTAAATACTATTTAGTACTTTTAGGGTGACGAGCAGCGAAACACAAGAAACCTTATTTTACTCTCGGGTACTTAACAGTGCAACCTCTGTAGCCACTGTTACCTCGGTAACTTGTAACTCAACTCTGAGCACCCCTGTTCAATTCTAAATATTACTCGGGGTTTATAATACCGAGGTATACTGTAATTTGATATGATGTATACTGATCGGGTGCCGAGGTTTTAAACGACGGCTGGTACAGTGGTAGCAAATTATTATTCGGACACTTACATGTATGAAAGCTCATGTGCAAGGTCAAGCAAATGCGTAAAATACCACACCACGACAAAAATGCCTCCTAAAAAAGACAAGTAGTAACCCTGCATGAAGAGGGTTATTCCTACTGCACAATGGCAGAAAAGACAGGGATACATCAATTCACTGTTGCGTATATAGTACATATGCCGAGACCACAAGCGCTGAGACCTGAAAAGCTGAGTTCCGCATATTGAGAATGCACTTAGACTAGGTAGACCCTCAAAACTAGCTCGCCAAACGTGCCATTAACTAGCCTACCTTGCCAAAAATATACCTGAATAGGACTAGGCCTACTGAGCAAGGTATATGAAGGCAGAAAAAAATACATTAGGTTGGTTCTAAAACCACACACAATAACTTTTTACAAAAAGAAGTGGGAAATGAGAGATATTAAGGTTATGGAAGATAATGCAAGTTGTCATACGGCATGTGTATGTACGGCAGTAAGGGAGAAGTATAAGGCGAAAAAGATACCTTAGCCTGCGTAATCACCAGATCTCAACCCCATTCAGAATCTCCGGTGTTTACTTAAGAGGAGGATAGAGAAAAGGGGGCTTTCTGTTCAGAACAAGGAGGGGTTGAAAAAAAGTGATTTTGGAGGAGTGGGAACGTGTTACCCCTAGGGACTTTGCAAAGATGTGCAAATCTATGCCCAACAGAGTAAGCATGTGTCTGGGGGCATTAGGGGGATCTATAAAGTATTAATGTATTTTAAATGAATTTTTTCTATCTAACTTTCAACTGAGCATAAATTTTTACGGTCGCATTGCGTAGTTGCGCTGTAAAATAATGGAAGTCATCGGTGCATCGCTTGTTTACATAATCGAAAAAATGTCCGAATAATTATTTGCTACTACTGTACCAACAGGCGCCCATAGTTGAGTTTCATGTTGAGCAGAGTCGCTCGCAGGATCCAGCAGTAGGTGTGGGTTACGAGGACTTAATCAGCCCTTTCAAACTTTTTATTGCAGTTCCTGTACTGGTATATCAGGGTAAGTACCCGAACACTCACATACCAAATTCTGAGGATTTGAGATCTCCGATTGGCCCTAACCTCTATTTTGGCTGGTTTTGCCACAGTTACAATACTGTTTCGGCGCTCACCCGTATGCGAGTAGAGTACATAGGTCTTCGCAGAGCCTGACAATCGATCAGCGCTTTCAGACATTTCAGCGCGACTTTCGAACGTTTGGGACATTTTAGCGCGATTCTACTCTCTCTGCCCCCTCTAAACTAACATATATTGGCTCATGTCTCACCAATTAGGGCAAATTTACCTTCGATAACTTCCGTTCTTTTAATCATCCCTTGTTTGTTCTTTTTTCACTTATTTCTCATCTACTTTAACTAAACGTTTCATTCCCCTCTACAATATTCACAGTGTATATACCATTTCATACTCGGGAACTATGCCAACAATGTGGACGGGATGTGATTTGTCAATTCCAATCGTGGAATTGACTCGAATAATTAAGAGTTCAATTTCGGTGACCCTAAAAAAATCGATTCGAATCCAGTGTTCCTTTGGACTTGCCAGGATCTGAAACATAGACAATGCATCACCAGATCTAACCCACCCCTAACCCCTCCAAATTGTCATATCCGAACTCTGCACTGCAAACGTCCCCTGCCTTTTCGGCCTTTTTTTTCTCTTTCCTTCCCCTTCTTTAGCTTATCCACTTTCTTTTTTACTTTCAATTTTTTCCAGAACGCACACATCGAGAATGCTCAATTCGTAAAACTTGACATAATAATTCGGATGTAAGATTGCACTGAATTCAAAAACCTTTCCAAGAAAAATATACTGAAATTTCAAGGATTGTGTACCGGGATATCTTTACTAAAGTGTATATTGTATCACAGCCAGAGCTGAAACGTTGGGTCTGCAACTGCCTAACCAGCTCTACGATTAGTTAGCGTCTCCTATTCCTATCAATCTGCTTCGAGTTAATTTAGTTAGATGATTAGGTAATCTAAGCTAGGCTCGGGTTTTCGATTTAAAAATTTGCTGTTGAAATGAAAAGTATTTATTTCAAAACTAGCTACTCAATTTTACTAGAATAAAGGCTATGTTTGACAACTAGCTACACGTTGATAATTAATAAATAATGCCAACAGTTCGAGAATACATGCCAAAAAGATGTTCGCAGGGTGGCTTCTTATTAAGCTTTAAGATAACTCCAGATAACCCAGTCTGGGGAAATAGTGATCGAAGGTGATCGGCTCGCACAACTCAGTTCATGGCTCGCGTTTGCCCTTGTCCATGGTGCAAAACGCGATATTATAGCCGGGGCATAACATTTGGGATTTGGCATAAATGGACCCCTACTGACCAACTTCTTCCTCCCTCTCTTCTAGCAGCAGAGCGGTCCAGACTTAAGCTGATCTCATAAGCTTCTCGATATGGAATAGTAAATCCGAGTTTATAAGGTACTACAACCCTTATAGGAAGGAGTCTCCGATTCTCTACATGTAGGGAGAATTTCTTTTACCCGCCGCAACGCTACACCACTCTTAACCGCCGGTTCACTACACTCGTTTTCACCCCAAGGAACGGTCCCGAAAAATCATGTCGAACTGCACGGTTTCCACTCCTGAACCCCAAGATGCGTTGCAAACTGCTCAGACATCTCTTTTGGAAAATTACATCCTGTTAGCGGTATCATTATTAATTATTGTAACTCGAATATTCGGACGGTTATACATTCTAGGATGGAGAAAGTTACAGATCGACGATTTCCTGGTAGTCACTACGGCCGTATGTTGTTCCGCGTTATTCAAGTGGGAAAGGGGGAAAAATATAGCTTGAAAAGATGTACAACGGCTGCCCGAAATGAGTATACGAAACTGATCACTTCTCATCATGTAGATTACAGTAACGTTTGAATTTATAGCGGTTGTCCTAGTTATCGCAATGGGAGGAACGAGTTTCAAAATGACAGATGCACAACGTTGGGCACTGGATGAAGGAACTGTCAGAAAACTTGAAATAGGTCAAACTTGGTACATGGTTGGGCGCGTAACGTATAATCTCTCCATTTGGCTTATGAAATGTACCATGCTGATATTGTATTGCCGAGTAACGTAAGTCAAAAGTTCAATTTTTACTTGTCCCCCCATGATAGAAACAACTACTGATTGCACATTTTCGCAGGCGGGGGTTAAACCGTGAAAGTCTCATCAAAGCCACATCTGCACTTGTTATAGTGTCATTCCTTGTGATTGTAATTATTACTTTCGCCAACTGTCATCCCTGGCTCGATTTTTTCAAAGTTAGGCCACAGCCAAGTTGTAAGGCAGATCACTTCAGGATTCCAGATTCAAAGAGCGAAATTAATTTTTGCGATAGATAGATGTCAAGGAAGCAACCCAGAATACTATATCCCTACAGCAGTTTTTAATGTCCTCACAGATTTATTGATCATGTGGATTCCTACACCGGTATGTTATCTCACGTTTCGAATATACTATTTTAACTCGAATTTAAGAGGATGTTCTTAAGCAAAACGGTACTTTGAGCCGGTGGGATTATCCAGTTTAACTATTGGATTCCCAAGAAAAAAATCTGCGTACATGTTTAATATTAAGCATACCATCTTATATTCAGGCTAAAACAGTATTATACTGGTTTTGAATTTGCTAAGACCATAAGCAGCTCCTGTGGCAATCCATGATGCCTTTAAGAAGAAAATTAATGTTAACTACTCTGTTTTGTGGTGGTTTCTTCATCATCACCGCAGCAATTGCCCGATGCGTTTTTGCACTTACCGTAAGTTCATGTCTACTTACTCTTGAAACCTTAAAAAAAAAAAAAAAAAAATTCTCCGATTAACTCCGATTATAAAGAGTGTCAACCAAAGCGTGGACACGGCTGCTTGGTCACTTCGCGAAACGACTGTAGCCGTCGCTGTCAGCAATTCCGCTGTCATAAAAGGAATTCTCTCCCGCAGCAAACGTAACGATTCGAATTTCTCGAGTTACAACTATGGTTCTCACGGCACGAACAGTGGCTCCATAGAACTAAATTCTCATCTCCATTCTCGATTGTCCAAGCGAAATGGCAAATTGAATACCAACTCCGATTCCACGGACCGAATTGTCGATTCTTCAGTATTGATATATCCATATCTCCCCAACAACTCTGTCGTTAGCACAGCAGAGCGGGAGCAGCAAAGTGGGCCAGAACCACCACAGGGTCAGATAAGGAGACATATGACTTATGAGATTACGTCGTGCCCGGTATCAGCAGAGGGATAAAAAAAAAAGACTTTGTAACAAGAGCGTTTGTGGCGCGTTATATAGCTAGAAATAGAAAATTTGTGACATTGCTTTCTTTTGCTCATCTATAATAATTTTGAAATTATAGGTAATTATTATAAGGACTGTAAAATTGTTAAAAGTCAAATTATCATTTCCTGAAAGTTTTTTTTTATGTATGAAAAAAAAATGGCATTTCCTTTAGGTGAAAATTTATTTCCTAAAAGTGTACATTTTCACCATCAAAGTGAAATTTATCTCCTAAGATTGAAAATTCATTTCCCAAAAATATACATTATTATCATCATCAATCTGAATAATACCCTCTGTTTTTTTTTTTTTTTTTTTTTCAGAGATTAAACTCCAATCCACAACTTCTTTAACGTTAGGACACGGTCAATTCGTAACGCAGATTATTTAAGGCTTTTATATTCAAACAGCGAAATCAATGTTTCCAATAGGCGGATGTCAAGGAACAAGTGCAGAATATTATCTAGTTTTCTAGTTTTCAAAATCCTTACAAGTTTACTAATCATGTGGATTCCTACACCGACATGTTACCTCATGTTTTGGATTTGGGCATAATAAAATGGTTTAGAAATTTCCTAAGAACACCAAGAGCTTCTGTAAAAAAGCCAAAACGCTTTTAAACAAAAAAACAATGGTAACAGTTCTATTATGTGGTGGTTTCTTTATTACCTCAGCAGCAATTATCGGTTGTGCTCTTTATCTTAGTGTACGTTCTCGTCCACGTTCTCGTTTACTAACTTTTCTTATTCCTAAGTCTTCAAAAATATCCCCAATTAATCAAAGTTGTAGAATGTAATGGCCAAACTATGAACACATCCGCCTAGGCTTTCGTGAAATGACGATGGCCGTCGCTGTCACCAATGCCCTTGTTATTAGAGGGATTTTCGGCCACCGCAAACGTAACGATTCGAATTTTGCAAGTTCTAACTATGGTTCCCACGACACGCCCAGTGGCTCCGTGAAAATAAATTCTCATCTCCATTTTTTTTCTCGTCCAGCCAAGCGAAATGGTAAACTGAATACCAACTCCGATGCCACAGACCGAATTGTCGATGCTTCGTGAGTGATGTACCTATCTACCCAACAAACCTTTGCAACGGTAGCGCTTGTGTCACTTTGTATCGCTATAAATATTACATATCTGACATATTGTATTCTTTTGCTCATTTATCGTGAATTTTAAATTATAGTTATAGCAATGACTATAAAATAGTGATATGCCAAACCACTACTTCCTGGGAAGTTTCTATTCATTCATGAAAAATTAAATGACATTTGCTTAAAGTGAAAATTTATTTTTTAAAAGTGAAGTACTATTCCCTAAAAAGGTAATCTAATTCCATCAAAATAAAAAGTAAAATATTCATTATTATTATAAAACCTAAAGACTAAATATTGAACTTCCAAAATCAAATATAAATACATAGATTCAAGATTGATGTCTGAAATAAAGAGTGTAAAGGATAACCCTTCAGCGATACAACTGATTCTCAGTCTGTATCGGGGTTTAGGGATAAATCAGGATGGAAGAAGATACACAGCTCTTTGAAGGACTCGAGAGGTACACATAGAGTAGGACAATGATGTGCTAAAGGTTTGTAGGAATAACTATTTTATTCCTATGGTGTATACTTAAGATACTGTGTAAAGAAGAAAGAAAGTGTATTTTATTTTCCCTAACAACTAACTAAGGCACTATGGTGAGGTGTTTCCACCACCCCCTCCCCCCTGCCC
>JABYPW010000074.1:0-42451 GCA_016880775.1 Phymatotrichopsis omnivora | reverse complement strand
AGCCCCCCTACCCCCCCCCCCTACCCCCTCTCCATATGATTTAACTGGACTATAATCTTCTTTATCTAGCTTTGGTATGAAATTCTCTAGTAACCTCTTAAGGTGTGTTAGGTGATATCTCTGTCCTAGTATTTTATTGACCAGTTATTTAAGGATGTGTAGTAGCCCTTTCTAACTTCCTTCTCTAATAGGCATAGTATTAAATCTAGTCTAGTAGCCATGTTTTCTGTTTGGATTATGACTTTATCTTTTTTATCTACTATTACTTCTAGTATATCTTTGTAGTACTTATATTTATAAGTATGGGGCTAGGATCTCAGGGAAAATAGCTATTTTACTAGTGAGGCTTTATAATCTTTTAGGTTTCAGGTATCAATGATGGGTTGATAATTTTTGGTCCTTGTAACTATAAGTGATTTATAATTCCATAGAATAGTATCAGTAGTGTTTTTAACCTATGTGTTCTAGTGTTAGTCCTTGGCCTGCTATATCATTTATAAGTACTTTTCACACACTATATATCACTTAGTTTTGGATATGTATATATGGTTGTAGAGCCTTGCTTATCAATTAAACACTTTCCAGTTAATAGATAAAGTTATGTTCTACTAGGGCTTAGAATATTTTATAAGATAATGCTTTTATACTATATTATAGAGGAATTTAGTGACCTAATATAGTTTTCAGTATATTTATTCCCTATCTCTTGCTGGTCATATAATGAGTCTTTGTCTTTATTATAGTATTGGAATATGTTCAATTTTGGGACAAGTTTTTGCACTTCTGAGTCTTAGAGGTACATCTCTACTTAGATCAGGAAATAGTTCTTACTGATATCTCCTGCTACTACTATTAGAGTAGGCCTATTATATATTCTTACACTGGTAAAACTTACATCTATAACGATATCTTCCTTCCTACCAGATCTTTGTACATGGGTTCTCCTAGTATGTTGATGTAGACATAGCCTATACCTATAGCTTATTTAAGTAGTTATTCCTATTAGTTTAGTTCCTTATATCAGTAGGTATAGTATAGGCTCTATTGTAGGTAGTAGATGTTAAGATATCCTAGGATAATCCTATGATATATGTGAGGTAGGAAGATGTTGTAGACTATTTCAGTTATTTCTATACCTATTTAGTATATGTATATAGCTATATATAAAAAAGAAAAGAAAGTAGCTTTAGATCTGAAATTTAGTAAAACAACATCTCAGTCTTGAAGAGTAGGCATAGGAATGAAAGAGAAACATGCTGCAATCTACATTTCTGCATACAATACTATGCTTTACTCAATTCTTCTTTCTCTCCTTATATAGAACAGTATCATCATATATCCTTTATAGTTCATCAGGTTTCCTTTTTGGACATATAAGTGTTGTATAGAATTGTAATTTAGTTGTTTTTAGTTTTTTATGTAGTTGATAAACACTATGTTATTACCTATACAATTAAGTATTACTAGTTTAAGGTTCTTGGTTATGTATAAGGAGCTTTTAGACATTTATATAGTATCCTCTACGCCTCTCAAGACATTCTTTCTACCCCCTACATTCCTTTGAGCAGAAACTATCTCCAGTCCTAGCCTTGGCTAGCTGAGAAGACTGCAACTCTATACAGACCATGTGCAACAATGGTCACAACTAATATATACTATCCACATAAGATAGCCTGGTATCATATAGGTCCATACAAATGGTCTACTTAATGGGTTCAGAGTCCCCTTGTTGCACCTGACATGCCTGTAACATACTGAGTATTTGCTTAGGTGAAGTCTTATGATACCTCCTATACTCTATACCTCGACGATTCCAGAGGTTGTAGGAGGGGTGCCTAGGCCCCCTAGAGCGATTGTACAGACCTCTAAGTGAGCATCACAGTCACAACCAACACCCCCCATCGCCCCTTCATGGTGACAATATGAATTCAAACCAACGAGGCTGGGAATGTCAAAACAAACATACTCAGACCTTGTGACCATACGTACCCCCTCCCGCAGGATGTCCAACCATGAAAAATACAAAACCCACTGATCGCTATATTGCTCTCTCACTTACCCTATGTAACTGTACCCCCTGGCACTAACATAACACCTACAAGTCCCCTTATTACCTGGAACTACCAGAGGAAGTTTCTCGAGGTGGAGGAGATGGAACATACTTTCCTCTATTATGTATCTAAGCCATTCGCTATAATCAGGTATTTCAAGGAGGATAAGTATGGGTAGGAGGAGTTGAACTCATGGTTTCTTTTTCTTTTTTCCTTTGTTTTATTTTAGGGTGCTATGGCATAGTCATGGACGGCATGCAGATGGCTATATAGTCAGATTCGTGAAGAGCTAGTTGTAAAAACTTCAAAATGAAATGAGACATCATCATCATCATCATATAGTATCCTCTTAGGTCACTACTTTAATTACTTTAGTGTTATTATTCTATAGCTACATGTTTAGCTCTGTACTACTGAACCATAGTCTAGAAGTTATAGAAAGCCAAGCAGTATGCATAGCATACTGGGAAATTAAATGCATAGTTTACTGTATAGTTAATATACTTTGCTATTATCCATTTGCAATATTTTTTAACTTTGTATTTAGTAGTATTTTTACCTAGGTATCAGAGTTCACCTTTGCTAATATAGATATAGGGGTGGTCTTTCTTTTCATTATATGTAGTGCATTTATTGTACATTTATACTAGTTCTATGCATCTGGCTCTAGGGTATCCAAGTTGCTATTATATATTACATTATATATATAGAGTAGATGAATTTATGAGCTTAGTTTAGTAGTGTTTATTATACAGTATAACATTTTATAGCTTGGTGAACTTTTTGATATCTATTAGGTAAACTTTATTGATAATGGAGCAAAATAGCTTTTCATTTCTTTCCTTTAGTTGTACTATTCTATAGTTTAAGATTTGTACTAGTGCTGCAGTCAGGAGCTATAGAGGTACTTCTCTATATATTTAGCTATGATTAGTTAAGAGGATTGCTCTCAGGATACCATAGATTATGATTTTAATACTGATAGGAGTGAATTTTAAAGTCTTATATAGGGTCTGATTGTTCCCACTACTATATCACAGATGATATTAGAGTATTACTTGTAGTATTCAGAAGTTATGTAGGGGGGGAATTACATAGTTATAACTCATATTTTGCTGAGGGTAAAAGATTCCATTAGGGATTATGTAGGGGGTATGGGGTACATTGATTATAGTTCTTGTGAAATATAAAAGGGGAGGTATACTATAATAGCCTCTCTATTTATGATATCTACTGCAGTGGTCTTTGAGAGGTACATCTATCTTTTTGCTTTTTAGTAGCATTAGTGGAGTTGTTCTTCCTTTTTTCTATCATCTTGTTTCTTTTACTATATTGCTTACTCATCTAGTTTGTTGGTTTTGGTTTACATTATCCCTTTATTCTTTTCTTATTATTGCATTTTTGGATTACTAGATATTTTAGTTATTTTTGACAGGTTTGACACTACTGCAGCTTATATAAAGGTTTTGTCATTGACTGTTGCTACTATTTGTTGAGCTGTTTACTTGGTTTTATTAGTTTTGCTATCTATTTACTCTATCTGATTTGTGAATGGAAGGTTAGAGTTTTGTATTGAGACTAGGAGTATAGATTAGTTATCAATCATATTATAGAGAGCTGTAAAGATGTCAGCTATAAATATGCAAAGTAGTGTAGTTTTGGTAGGAGTTTACATGAGTTCTACTTTATTAACTATGATAGTGAATCTTATGGCATGCCATATAATTCCTATGAGCTGTTAAAGCATGTCTTATAGATTTGAGGTTTTCTAGCTATAGCGTAGGGTGAGGGAGTACAGTGGGACCATGGTATAGGTTTTAGGTAGCTAATTATGTATAGGGAATTCTTTTCATTATGTTACTATTGTACAGATAGGGTATGTACATTTATTTAAGAACAAAGACATAGTCATATACATAAGAGTGATACTTGCTAAGTACCATCAGGGTAACCTTCATATGGCACTTAATGGGTATAAGGTCAGAAACTGTTATTTTTCTTGTCTTTGCCATTGTACTTTTTTTCTGTAGTAAGATACTCACTATTGCTATTTACTTATAGCCTAGTACATCTTTATGCCATATTCCTTAATATTCACTTTAGAAGAAGGCTAATTTTTGTACATATTTAATATGCAGGTATAGCATTATAGTTCTAGAGGCAGTATGTAAGGTATACTGACTAATGTTAGAGGGATTCCTAGGGTAGAGCTACTCTATCCAGTCTTGAGTTACTAAATATATTAGGCCTATTTAGGTTACTTACAAGGTTTTACTTAAATAGATTACATGATAAAGACATAGTATATGGTAAGGGGGAACGGGTATATGATAGTGGTTTTCTATTACATCCAGAGTGAACCAGGCTAACCATATAAAACCTATAGGGGTTAGAGCAGGTATGTAGTCTAGTTCCTGTTTTAGTAATATAATTACCAATACATTTGTTGTCTTCCCTAGACTAGAATATCTATTCTAGTTCCCTTGGTTATAGTATGTATTTTTTCTTTCCTATTTTCAGGCCAGACACTCTAGGATAGTGTATTGTATTATCTTATATGATTAGTAGCACTATATGTATAGGAGGTCTCTTGGTCCCTATAGTATAGCCATTGATATGTGAGATCAGCGTAACCTTAATTTTCAAGATTTCATTTTCCTATAGTGAAACCTCCTTACGGTCTTTAGATTTTCCCTCTCTCAGTGATTTTTTCCACTTATTAAGTATTTATTCAGTTATATATGTTTACATTACTTCTTCTATATATATAGTATCATATGTACTGCCTACCCCTATAAAAAGACTGAACCCTTTACAAAAAGCACAATAGTAGTTATATAACCCAAACTATCCCTATAAGTTATATAATGAACTAGAATAGCAATGATATCCTATTAGTATGAATAGTAGTCACAGTATTTAGGTTGAGAACCCCTACTATACCAATTACCCTATTCACTACTATATCCTGCACTGCATAGGTGAGTCTCACAATACCTACTACACTAATCATCAAAAGTACCATACATCATATCTCTTACAGCCCCTATGAGTAGTGCACATACCACCTGCAGTGTGAGTTTTAGGAGAAAAACTACACATCATATTAGCTAAAAGATTGGTAACTAGCCTCAATCTTCCAGAGTATGAAGCAACCACTTAAACTGCTTACCCCCATATTACTGTACCCATATAGGTGGCGAACCCTACAAGGTAGTCCAAGAAGGGTAATTAGCAATTCAACCTGTAATTATATAGCCTGTTATCACATCTATCACTAAGTGAGGTTGCTGGGCCAACTGTCACCACTTCTACCCTATAAGCGAAACAGAAGTAACTGCTATAAGCCTTAAGAAAAGTTATAGTTCAAAGCTGCAGTAGATTTCTTTTGTAAAAGGAATAGGTAATGCTAGCAGTAGGAACAGAGGATTCTTACTATCTTTTGTTATGTTATAAGCTATAGTAGAATATCATCTTATAATTTCCTACATATATTATATGATCTTAAATAAGTCCGATACCCTACAGCAGGGTATATGATATGAAAAGAGCTTTTAGCTATTGACTCCTCGATAAAGGTATATAATATAAGCAGTTCTAACTTGCTGGTTGAGATATCTGAGTTTACTCAGTAAGACTCCCTTTCGAAGCTTCTTGTGCCTATACCTACATCTACATCCTTAACTTTCCTTGTCCTCCCTCAGTTACATCTACATCCTTAATGAGTCTCCTATTATAGTAAGGACCCTTTCCTTCTATCTAAGTTGATAATAATACTACTACAAGCTACATACATAACTATATATATACTTTTAGCTCTTACACTGGGTTTTATACTTACAACCTAGAGCTATTACTCCTCTGACCTGATCATAGGGACACTTCTACCTATTACAAGAGATAAACCTCTATGTACCTATTGATTATACATATATGGACTATGTACTTTGATATATGGCATAGTGTTACAGAACACTATTTCTATAGTCATATAAGGTACTAGGTATGTCATGTACAGAACATATTTTTAAGTTGATGAAAAGGTTATATGAGAATTTGTAAGTATGTGTTGCCTAGAGTTGGCCTACAGATCTATGTGATAAGTGTTATTGCTATAGAGCTCTGACTAAGCAATGTGAAGATTTGACAGTACAACATATATAGGAGTAGTTATACATGGTCAATGACAAGGCTTGTTGCCTCAATCTCATCATATAATAATCAGGTATATCATCCGAGGACATGACTTAAGGAAGTCTTCCCTTAGAAAGTTATAGATAATCTTACTAATCTAAGAAGATGATTCCTAATTGTTCTTGATCTTCTTCTATGCAATTGAGAAAAAAGCTTATAGGGAATTATGATAGAATATTTTGATAGGGTTCTTTTCCTTCTGTAAAATTCCTTAGTTATTCTCAGTCAGAATTGGGTATATAAGGAGCAGACAAGTGATGTATTATGTTTCTTCTTCTCTCTAGTATTCATCTAAAGTCTTATACCATCTTCAAGCCTTAAGAATATATTATACTTCTCTTTATAAAAAGAATATTATTTTATCTTGACTCTGTAATAAGAGTGGAAGCACAATTGGTTATAACTTACTAGTTGAGATATTTAAGTTCACTCAGTGATACCCTCTTGTGAAGCTTCTTGTACTTACACTTACATATACATCCTTTATAAGTCTCCTATCATACCACTTCCTAAGCCTAAAGCAACCATGAAAACTGATCACCTATGAAAAACCTAGAAGGTGCCTACAGAAACTGAGTAACTAACTAAACTAATAAATTAATAAGTAAGGTGTTGGCACCAAGGGATATAGCAGGAAACTTGGGTAGAGGTTACAGAGGATTTTATTTATTGTTTTGTATTTTTCTTTTCATCTGTCCTATATACTTAGCTTTTATCCAATGAAATAATGTATATGCCTTATTTAGTATGAAGATGTAAAACTCAAATAGGGAAAAATTCAATTATTATTATCATCATCATCACAATTGTATTTAACTTTCCCTCTTTTTTCCTCTTTATACAATAACTTATTCTCTACTCATAATATTCAGAGCATAGCCTATAATACACTCTCATCATTATTTCACTTTTAGCCTAACATCGTTGCCCGTAGATGGAGGTATGTATATTGTGAACTGGATGTTTATGTATATAAGCATTCTTACTCTTATATTATCTGCAAGGATACTATAGTAGTATGGCTATCCTAGTATCATTATACAGTAATGTAAAATGTTGTAGGTTTAAAACCTACTTACACTACACCTTAATACTATATTTCCCTATTACTAATAGTGCATATATTAAGAGCTAGATTTATCTCAGTAATGTCCTCACAGGTATGAAGCTATAAGTATTACTGAGTAAACTCAGATATCTCAACTTATTCTTCTCAACTGAATAAGAACTTTCCTACATATACTAAGAGATAAAACGTGAAGAAGTAATGTTGCAAAGATAAGGCGAAATATATTCCTAAGACTCAAAGCTAGTCTTGAAGCTAAAGAAGAAAGGAAGGAAAAGATAAAGAACATCAAAACTCTATTCCTATTTTTTAAGCTAAAAAGTTAACTACACTCTTCCCATAGTGGGGCAGCTTTTACACTAACTTAATAGGATAGCATAGCTCTGAAAAGGGGAAATAAAATGAGCAACATACCTAAAATAAATAAAATCCTCCCCTCCTAACTTTTACATTACCCTTTAAACAAAAGAAATCCTCTGCCTCCCCTAACCGTGGTCACTTAACTTCAAACACTAGGAAAAGGTTGCCCACTATGACCATGAGAAATAGGGGTCAGATACCTCTGCATCTTCATTAAAAATGGGTGTAATACTCTGGGGGGCCTGGGGCACCCCTCCTAGGAGCTATGAGAGTATCACATTGTTGTTGCATAGTCAGAGGTTTACTAAGCGAGCCTAGAATGACAGTATGATCCTGTGTTGTAACCTCCCTAAGGAGACCGATTGTATGTGTCTACTCACCTACTCGCTGAACATGGTCAGGCCTCAGATGACTATTAAAGGTAATGATAATGTATCTCAGGTATTGTTGCAAGAGAATTGTCTCACTTACCTGTGGTTTACATGCTCGGAAAGGTATGGGATGTCTGAAGCATCTAAAAGGGGATCATCATGTCATGCAAAATAGAAAAGACTAGCCTAGGTATGGGCCAGGAAGGAGGACCTTAACCGCAAGGTAGGGGTGTGTCGAGCTTCTGGAGGAGCCCTGACGACAAAGAATGTCGAAACTCTATTCCTTCGGTTATACTCTCTAGTAGGTAGCACTATTTGTGAAGAGAAAGAACATTGATACTCTATTCCTATTAAGATAAAAAGCTATCTATACTCTTCCCATAGTGGGGTAACTTTTTTACAAACTTAATCAAATAGTCTAGCTATGAAAAGAGGAAATAAAATTAGTAATATAGCTAAAAACAAAGGATATCCATCACTCCTGCTGTTCACATTACCTATTAAACAAAAGAAATGTTCCGCCTCCCCTGACCATGAACATGACCGACAGACATAACAATAGGGTTGATAGAGATCAGTGTCTAAACACTGTTACCTGAAAACTATAAGGTTAAATTACTGATTACCCTCCTCAGAACTACTGTTCAAATCGTCTGGTTGCTCAACGTATAAAAGAAAAGGTCGCCCAATGCAACTGAGAAAAAAAGGGGTTGGACGCCGCTGCATCTTCAGGTTCTAGGTTACGATACTCTGGAAGGCCTGAACACCTCTCCAAGGAGCTCTGAGAGTGTTGTAGTGGTGGCAGTCAGTTCACTTAAGTGATATGATATAGCAGTACAATCTATTAATGCAATGTTGCTAGAAGTGGGGTCGACCTTAGGTGCCCACTCTACCTACTCACTTAACATAGTCAGGACTTAGGCAAATGTTTGAAGGGGATGACGATGTATCTCAGTTATTATCACAAGAGAGGTATCTCCCTAATCTTGACTTGAGATGGTTAGAAAGGTGTAAGAACTTAAGAAAAAAGAGACCAGCCTGATGTGCAGACTTTGACAATGAGGACCTTGACCCTAAGGTATGGGGGTTATTGAGAGTCTGGAGGA
The DNA here is from genome assembly GCA_016880775.1 of Phymatotrichopsis omnivora. Taxonomy (NCBI): domain Eukaryota; kingdom Fungi; phylum Ascomycota; class Pezizomycetes; order Pezizales; family Rhizinaceae; genus Phymatotrichopsis; species Phymatotrichopsis omnivora. The sequence goes on along the minus strand of JABYPW010000074.1, from coordinate 33,303 downwards.
GCCTAGTATGAAGAACATCGAAACTCTATTCCTTCGGTCATATTCTCTAGTGGGCAGCACTATTTGCGTACTTAATCGAATGGTATAACTAAGAGACAGAGCGATACATTGCTAAGTACTATCAGGGTAACCATTTAGACAGCAACATAAAGAACATTGATACTCTATTCCTATTAAGCTAAAAAGCTATCTACACTCTTCCTATAGTAGGGCAACTATTCTATGAACTTAATCAAATAGTCTAGCTATGATAGGAGGAAATAAAAAGAGCAACATGGCTAAAAAACAAAGGGAATCCACTGCTCCTACCATTCGCATTACCTTTTTAACAAAAGAAATCCTTCATATCCCCCGACCGTAAACCCACCGATAGACACGATAATAGGCTTGATAGAGATTGGTGTCTGAACAATTTTACATGAAATCAGCAAGGTTAAATCGCTGATTACCCTCCTTAGAACTACCGTTCAAATCGTATAGGGGCTTAACTTAGAAAAAAAAAAGGTTGGCCAATGCAACCAAGAGAAATAGGGGTCAGATACCCCTGCGTCCTTGGTTCATAGGGTGCGACACTCTAGAAGGCCTAAAAACCTCTCATATGAGCTCTGAGAGTATCACGGTAGTGGTGGTTAGCTCACTTAAGTGACATGGTATGGCAATAGGATCCTATAACACAAGGTTACTTAAAGTGGGGTCGACCCTTGGTCTCCATTCTGCCCACTCACTTAACATTGTTAGGCAAATGATTCAAGGGGATAATGATATATCTCAGTTATTATTGTGAGAGAAGTGTCTTATAAAGATTCATTGTACAAGGTAAGAAAGGTGTGAGAACTTAAAACAAGAGAGACTATCCTGATGTATGGGCTTTGATAAGGAGGACCTCTACCCCAATGTGGTGGGGTAGTCGAGATTCTGGAGGAGCCTGAAGACAAAGAACATCGAAACTCTTTTCCCATTCAACTAAATCCACTTTTCCTCCAGTAAAGACAAAGAACATTGAAATTCTTTTCCCACTACTAAAATAAATCTACTCTCCCCATAGTGGGACGGCTCTTACAGTAACTTAATAAGATGGCCTAGCTATAGAAAGTTCCTACTCTTAACTAACCATGAGGAAATCCTCTGCCTAGTTATGCTGAAAAGGATATGCAGACAACTATGTACAAAAGCTGGCCAGGGAAAAATGATCACTCGGTGAACCTTAAATCAATGAAATGAAAACCCCCTACATAGACTACATGAACAAGTGAAAATATAAAAGAGAAGAGAGAAAGAGAAATGTGTAAACTCTTCTTCACTTTACCAAAGTAGAAAAACACTATTTCTAGTGTAGAAAAACCAAAAGGAAGAAAGGGGCTGGAAGGGGAAACTAAACTCGTCCCATTGTTCTAGACTTATGCTTTCTGTTAAACTCAGCAAGTTTTGCCTAGATCATTGTCATGCATATCAGATCATTCTCTTTATTGGGGCCAGTGCAGTTTATACAGCAGAGGATAGTGTTCTCGCAGGTGAAACCTTTCAGCTGTTTACAGTTGGTAACACTGGAGTTATGTTTGGAGAATGTGTAGGGGCCAGCGTAAAGTCAGCACCATACTAGCGATTTATAGTTCTAAATAGGATGTCCAAACTCTGAGCAACATAGAGCATTATATGTCAGCCCCAAAGGGAATGTACTGGATGGTACAATGGGTTTCATTAAGGATAGTGAGACCGTTAAGGATTTAAGCCTTATTGTTATTGTTGATAACAGTAATCACCAGGGAGCCGTGATTCTGTTTGTTGATTTTTGTGCTAGATATCAGCCAGCATGCGGTCATTACTAGAGTGAGACCAGAGTTGTAGCACTCGATGCCTTAATAGAGTCAAGACATATATCCTACAGTGTTGATGTCAGTGGTAGTTGGGATAGCATATATGATGTACTTCTTCAATATGTGGTTGTGGTTAATTCCTTTGACTTTGCTAAACTTACCAATGGTTCTGGTGATGATAAGTCAGTAGGCAATAATGGTGGCAGCTGTGACTATCTCCATGGTAGTGAGAATGAGCATAGTAGGGTTATTGTTGTGGCATCATTAGATGCGTAAGAAAGAAGGTGCTTTGGCTTTATCCAGGGCTAAGTTGACTTGCTCACGTATTTGGATGTAGGCATCCTTGCTAAAGGCTGATGCTTTCTTGATATTGATAATAATTTCTTAGTCATAGCATGTAGGGTAGTGTAGGAGGGGAAGGGGGGTGGTTAGGAGGAGGTCCTTCTAAGTGACTAGGCCACCCTTCTTTCTTTGTTTTTTGGAGATGACTTGACCCTAGGTTTTAGTATCCTGAGCTTGTTGTACGGTGGGTAGGGAAGTAGAGGTGGTGGTGATCGAACGAAGTTTCCAGATATCCTTCACAGTCACTTTTTCTTGTTTTTGAACATCCTTGAGGGACTCAAGGATATCTAGGGTATGGGGTGAGGTCTTAGTGATGGGCACTAGGGTCTCACTTATGGGTAGGAGACATCGCAACTCCAAGGTGGCGACTTGGCTTGCAAGGTCCTTTTGGGTGTTAGTGATAATTGTGAGGGTCGACTGGATGCAAGCCAGTGACTGTTGAATGGTGGGGAGGTTTCTTACAAATAAAGCGATGAGGTTAGTTTTATTATATGACTCTATAGCCACAACATTATTTAGATCGCTTCCTGTGAAATAGTATGTTCTAGCAGTGATGTATCGCAGGAGTCTGCCGAACTCAGACATAGCGAGGTCCACATAGATTTTGCAGAGGGCTTCCACCTTTTGAATGGTAGTAGGGGAGAGGGAAAGGCCTTGAAGGAGAAAAGGGATATAGGAGAAGGGGGGGGGGTAGGGGCAGGAGGGTGGCAGGGGTATAGCGATGAGACATCGCTTAAAGGTTGATGATTGAAATTTTAAAAACGGTGTAATTTCTCAAAGTTAGTTTGAGAAGGTCGAGGAGCCTGGAGACAAAGAACATCAAAACTCTTTTCATTCAGTCACACTCTCTAGCAGGTGGCATAGACAAAGAATATTGATACTCTATTCCCATTAAGGTAAAAAGCTATATACACTCTTCCTATAGTGAGGTGACTTTTCTATGAACTTCATCGAATGGTCTAGCTATGAAAAGAGGAAATAAAATAAATGACATGGCTATAAAAAAAGGAAATCCACTACTCCTACTATTTGTTTTACCCTTTGAACAAAAGAAATCCTCTGCTTCCCCTGACCGTAAACCTAACTGACATACATGACAATAGGCTTGATAGAGATCGGTATATAAGCACTGTAACCTAAAATCCACAAGGTGAAATCATTGATTACCTTCCTTAGAACTACTGTTTAAATTGTCTAGTTGCTTAATGTAGAAAAAGAAAAGGTTGCCCAATGCAACTGAGGGAAATATAGGTTGGATACCGCTACGTCCTCAGTTCATAGGGTATGACATTCTGGAAGGCCTCAACACCTCTCCTAGGAACTCTAAGAGTGTTGCAGTGGTGGTGATCAGCTTGCTCAAGTGACATAATATGGTAGTATGATCCTATACTGCAATGTCACTTGAAGTGGGGCCGACTGTAGGTGCCTACTCCGCCTACTCACTTAACATACTCAGGCAAAAGGCAAACACTTGAAGGGGATGGCAATGTATCTTAAGGTATCATCATGATAGAAGTGTATTGCTAAGCTTCAATTTTCATGGTCAGAAAGGTGTGAAAACTCAAGAAAAGAGAGACTAGCCCAAAGTACATACTTTGATAAGGAGGACCTTCACCCTAATCTAGAGGGGTTGTAGAGATTCTAGAGGAGCATATGACAAAGAATGTTAAAACTCTTATCCCACTCAACCTAAATAAACAAGAGAAAAAGAATATCAGAACTTATTTCCTAGAAGAGACAAAGAAAATCGAAACTCTTTTCCTTCGGTCACAATCTCTAGTGGGTGACAATATTTACGAACTTAATCGAATGGCCTAACTAAGAGAGGGAGCAATACATCACTAAGCGCTATCAGGGTAACTTTTTATACAGTGAGACAAATAATATCCAGGGAGGGGGGTAATTCATATTTATTCTTATGGTCACATAAGTGACTATCTAAAAGAACATCCTTGTGCAGCTATGGAAAGCTATGAAGTAATAAGAACACATCTCCTCCTAAGAAAAGTAGCACAAAAACAAACTCACATAAGTGGAAAAGAGTCTGCAAAGTCAAATCCAAATCACCATAAGATGGGGTTACATCCTCTGCTAAGAAATCCAAAATACCTGAAGAGCTACAGGAGGGACTAAGGAAAGTATATAGGGGGGTAGCTGATCCATTAGCTGGAGCTACCTCCATGAAAGGTTTCCAATCCAGAAAACTCTTATATGGCCCACATGTAGAACATGGGCTAGGCGGTACAGGGGAGGGGGTACAAGATGGGGGTCTATTAAGCACATAATGAACAGGTATGGCCACATGGTATTCATATGTATGTGTCATTGTTAGTATCCTGTTTTTTGTTTTCGATATGTATGTCGTAATCTATTTAGTTTCTTCTTCCAAGCGGAACATCGCTTCTAGGTCCAGGGTTTTCGGTATGTATTTTTCATGTGCTTCTGCCCTTGCTGGCGCTCTAGTATTACGTGCTGAATAGTTTCATAGTATTGGTGGCAGTGCATGCAGAGGTGGTCATTGTATCCCCATCAAGTGTGGGTGGAAAGGTGCAATTTTTGGGACCTCATTAGGAATAGTCAGCTCATGATTTGGATTGGCAGCCTGAAAATCTGGTTTTCGCCGAGGGATACTTCTTCGTCATCAGCTGTGTTTTACATTGTTGTTATTTTACATCGTTCGATCATGTTTTCCTTGATTTTTTGGTTTAGGGTTTTTGCGGAGTATAGCGATGGTGTCACTTTATCGGTACTGACTATTCCATAGAATCGCGCTCTAGTTTCCAGGATAGGATGACATCCCTTAGGATTTTGTCGATATATACTGGTGTAGAGCTTCCTGATTCGTGTATGTTTGGGGCTTTCCATTTTTGGACATATAGTCCTTTTCTCTTATCCCCAATCATTTTTCTTTTCATGCGACCATGGTAAGTGTGCTCAGTTTTTCTTGTTGTTAGCGCTATGTACATGTCCGGTAGTATTATTGCGATTGGGTGCTCCGGGTTGGTGATAGTCGATACTCTTATGATGTAATTTTCCCTTAGGTACCTCATCCAAACCTCTGGTGGTGGTATTTTCGCCTAGGCAAATACCTGGTATGTGTTTGTATTGTGGAAGTGTCCTGTTACCCATCTTGCCATTTTGCTGAACTGTGTAGTGAGGAGCTTGATAGTCATTTGGTCTGGTTCGAATACTGTTGTGCCATACATCATTTGCGGTATCAGCATTCCCATTACTAGTCATCTTCGGTTATGTAGGGTGAGCCTTTTGTGTATCGTGTTATGTCTTCTGATGAGTGCAACCTGTTTCATTGCATGTGTGATGCAGATTTCTTAATAGGTGTGCGGGGTTCACTTGGTGGAGGACAAAAATCCCAGGTACCTTGCCACTTTTTTGGGCGAAATCCAGGCTCCTCCTATTTCGACTGGTTGTTTCTCATCTTCTGGTGTCTTCTGATGGTGTGACTCCTAGTGTATTAGGTCTGTTTTGGGGGTGGAGAATATGATTTTTATGGGTTTTGCTTTTGTTTCTAGCTACTGGAATTCTTCTTAGATTTTGCCATTGTTCTCTTTCCTGCTTCTGGAGTAGAGTGTGACTGCGAAATCGTCAATGAAGGATACTTTGCTCTGTGCTTCCTTCCTGTCCTGCAATGGGGCAACGTAGATGATGAAGAGGAGTAGGGAGATCGGTGATCCTTGTGGGGTTCCTGACTTTACCTAGTGTAGGGTTTCTGTCACTCCTGGGAACACCATCTGCATGTTTCTATTGCTTATGAACGATAGTATCCAGTTTGTTAGGTATGCTGGGGTATTTCCGTCTTCGAGTCTTTTCCTCAGCTCAACTTGTTCCATGTTGTCAAAGGCTCCTGTGATATCAAAGAACATAGTACTCACTTTAAACCATACTTTTCGAAGACAGTCTTCTTCATGGAATAGTTGATTTGCTGCATCTGTGGTGCCTCTCTGTTTGATAGCTCTATATTGGTATGGCGAAATCATTTTATTCTATATGGCATGCGTGTATAGTCTGTCATGTGTAACTTTTACAACGATTTTTGAGAGCATATTAAGGAGGGCTATAACTTGGTACAACTTGATTGGTCCATAGTCTTCTTTTCCTGGCTTAGGTATGAGCACTCCCAGTGCTTCCTTAAGGTTTTCTGGGTGGTATCCATGGCCTAGTATTTTGTTGACAATTCCTTTGATGATATGCGGTACACCTTTTGCTACCTGTTTCTAGACTGGGTACAGGATAGCATCCTTTGCTGGGGCTGAGTTCCTGGTTTTCTAGAGGGCTTCTTAGATTTCTGACTCAGTCACTTCTGGCATTTCTAGGTGCCAAGTTGGCTTTGGGGGTTCTGGTTGTGGTTTGGGGGGGAATAGTTATTTTATCAACTGGACCTCGTACTGCTCTACTGTTCCTGCTGCGATCGCCAGTTTATGGTCCCATGAGGTCTTTATCGTTACCAATTTGTAGTTCTAGAGCTCCTGGTCACTTGCACTTTCGACCCACTGGTTCCAATATCAGTCTTTGGCAGCTTGGATCATTTGGAAGGATTTGTTTCTTGCCATGTTTCGGTTCTCTCTTGTGGTTCTTCTGTGCTTGTATTTTCCAGCTTCTCATTTGAAGACCTTGCGTTCGATGGCAATTTCTGTGTTCCACCATGGTTTGGAGTATTTCGTAATGTTCTTTTTAGGGACGGCGTCATATAATGTTTTCACGACTTTGTGTATCGTCTTTTGTATCCAGTGCTGGAAATCCCCTTGTTAGTCCCATTCAGTGACGATTCCCTCCGGGTTGTGATATACTTGGTCCACCTTGTCTTTGTCATATGCTGGGAAGAGCTTCCAGTTTGGTGCCAGTTTTTCTTGCTCTGTATCCTGTAGGTGTATTTCAATTATCATAGGGTAGTGGTCACTTCCTACATCTCCTCCTACCATAGGCAGCATATGTCATCTATATGTATTTGTGCTTGCAAATATTATATCTATGACCCCATCTTGCCTTCCTCTCAGGTCATACCTGGTGGTCTCTCCTGGTATGTTTGTTCAGACATGTCCTATATTGGTTGCTACTTCTAGTAATTTCTCTCCATCTTGTAGCTCGTGTCGTATGTACGCAGGGAATGGGCTCCAGTCTAGGTGATATGTGTTAAAATCTCCTAGTATAATCCCATGGCCTATATGTTTTTGGAATACCTGTATTGTTATTTCTGTTCGTTCTGTGCCTTTTGGATATATGTATACTGCAAAAAAGGAAAAAGAAAAGGAAAAACTGTTCGACTTGAAACATAACGCCACCACATCTGGGTCCTGAACCCTGGGTATAGGAAAGAAAGAAAAACACTCTGCTATCTACTTTTCAATATAAACAACCATTCTGTACTGAATTCTTCCATCTCTTTTGTTTTAGGGCATGACTGTCTCGTATCCTTTTGCTTTCATTGGATTTCCTTAGTGCAGGTATAGGTGCTAGATGGCTGTGAATTGTGCTGGGTTTTTTAGTTTTGCATGTAGTTGATGAACACTCTGTTATTTCCTGCACAGTTGAGTGTTACTATTCTCAGGGTTTTTGTTATCCATAGGATGCTTTTGGTCATCCCTTCGTTGTTGCCTTGTGTTGTCATTTTTATTTATTTTGTTGTGCTTCTCGTTGGAGACGTTCTGACCTGCGCTGCTGGATCATCTCTTAGAACTGTTGGAATTTCTCATTTCTGGCAGGGCAATCTGGGTAGTTTGCTGCATAGTTGTTTTAGCAGTTGATCCATTTTACAACTTCTCTGGCACAATATCATCCTAGCTTGTGCTCTCTTTCTGGTCATCCTGGGCATGGGGTTGAGTGCTTTTTGGTGTCACATGTCTGGGGGTGGCTCTTGGTGTCATGTGCTTGTACATAGATGGTGCACATTTGGAGCAGTTCTTGGCAGGCTACTCTTGGGTAGCCTAGCCTCCAACACTTGTTACACTGTGTATATAGCGTTGACAAGTGGAGCAGTTCAGTTTTTTTTCTTCAGTTATACAACAAGGTTCCTTGGGGGGTGTGAATATCTTTGATTTCTGATGGGTGGGCTTCAACAATAATGGAACAGTAAGGTTTTTCCTGTCCATCTTTGGGTTTGACCATTCTTGTGCTTACAATTTAGACTCCAGTTATGGTCATGATTTGCCCCAATACTTCCTCATGGAGTTCTGTTCATAATCCAGATAGGGGTTGAGCAAATATTGGGATACCATGGATGATTATGCCTGCTGTAACTAGCACAAACTTGAGTGTTTCGAACTGTGTCATCAGGATTCTGCTTGCTGCATTTTGTATAATGATAGAGTAAGGTTTGTAGAAGTCGGCAGTAATATGTAGTAGGGTGTACATTGTCACGGTGCCCATTTTGTTAATGGTGATTGCTTCCAACATCGTGTCCTTAGGAGATAGTGCTGCTTCATCTATTAGTTTTATCGTGAGCTAATAGGCTAGTCTTTTGGCCAAGATGGCTATATCCTTGATTTCTCCAGGCTCAAGTTTTTGGAGGTACATTTACCATTCTGTGCCCTAGTGCTTCCTTGGGAGTTTTTGTTGGTTTTCCATGTTGGTTTCTTCTTTTTTTTCCAGCGTTGATTGTTGGACCATTAGGATTCACTTCTTGCTTCTTCGCTTTCTTCCCTTTGCCTTTTCCGTTGCTTGTTTCTTTATCTGCTGGTTTGTTATCTTTCTATTTGGGGTCTTATGCAGCCTGTGTATATGATTTGGACTGGACTATTTTGGCCACGATCTGGGCTACTTTATAGGTTTGTTTCATTTTCTTGTCGAGCTCCTCTACCTCTCTTCTAAGCTTGAGGTTGGCCTCTTGTAGGTTGATGAGGAATCTGGACTGGTTATCAATTTTGTTTTACAGGGCAGTGAATACATTGGCAATGAATATGCTGAGTAGCGCAGTCTTCAAGGGTTCCCCAGTTAGGCCTTATTGCTTGCCTAGTAGCTGTACAAATGCTTGTGTTCTGATGGTGAAGCCTGTGAGCTCTTCTAATACTTGTAGTAGATTTTCTGTAATCTGGCTAGGGGGTAGGCTCTAGGAAAATCTGCACAGTCACTTTTTTGGCTTTCTCAAGGTGGCATCAAGATCTATCATTTATTTATCTTTACACTTGAACTGTTTATCTGTGGTAAGGAAGTCTCCATCATGAGTGTATTCTACTCCTGGGGTGTCTTCATCATAGGATCCGACATCCATACCTCGGAAGGCACTCTTTCAGCCAAAGGTGGCTTGAGGGTGTATGGTGGTAGTTCGTGACAGCGTTGGGGAGGTATGCTGACTAATGTTGGCTGGGTTTCTGAAGAGTGGTTGTGCAACTTGACTCTGGGCTAACTGGGTTGGGGTTATTTGTGTGCATCCTTCGATTTGCCATTCCTGTGCAGGTGGGATCTGATATAGCTGTGCGGAGTTCTTGGGTATAGTGCAGTGGGTTGAGGTGTTGGCATGTGTTGGGGCCCTCTCTAGGGTGGTTAGCTGTTGTAATGTAGACATATTTACGACCATGTAAGTGAGGCTAGGTCTTGCACATTGTCACGATGTCTCCCACTTCAGGTTTGATTTTCAGGCTATAATGGCACCAGAGCATACTGTGGTGGTGATATGTAACCAGGAACCCATCAGTACATGTCCAGGTAAGGATAGTCCCCTATAGAGCAAGCTCTGTCTGAGTGCCTATCTCCGATAAAGAATATTGAAACTCTTTTCCTTCAGTTACACTCTCTAGCAGATGGCAATATTTGTAAACTTAATCGAATGGCCTAACTAAGAGAGGGAGCGATACATCACTAAGCGCTGTCAGGGTCACCCTTCATACAGCCATTGAGATCATCGGTCGCATTCGCTTACAAGGACTGAACCAGTAATTAGGCAACCTTGTATGGTCAGGGAAAACTCGCCTACGCTATAAACCCTATGACCAACCACAAATTTGTGGTATGGAAGCTGACAAAGAATATCCAACAGTCCTCACTTAAATACCAATTTCTATCCTAACAAATAACTCATGACAAGCTAAGGAAATAGCAGGGAATAAAACCTGATAGATCATCTATAACAAATAGTTTGATCACTAATCTCCATTGTTACATGGCCTTGAAGAGTCCTGATCTCAGATAGGCAAAGATTATCATCATATGAGTAATAGATCGCTGTGACCTCTAACATGTCATGTCCTCTTACGATGACTAGCTTGATTAGTCAGGCCACCTATTCCACAAGGGTGAATAAGTCCTTACACAACGTGCTAATGTTCCAATCATTTGGGGTCACATGGATATGGTATCACAGATTATCACTCATATGATGAGTCCCTAGATGTGTCATGTATAAGATTAATAAGGCAGAGCCTCACAAGATGGGCAGAGTCTAGTAGCTGTAGAGGGTATAACACTTAGTATGTGCATTCTACATACTAGTATATCATTGCACATGTCCATGGTACTGTGGAACTGTAACACTACACCCCTTATAAGGTGTAATACCATCATTGCACATAAGATGTTAGCTAGTTTGTAGATTCAAAGTCCCCCTAATACCCTTGAGGATTTCAGGTGAGTCCGGGAAAATGACAGTCCACGATCTATAATGATATTATCACTTGTGCATGTGTCCATGCAACCTACTAGTTTTTCTTGCTAGTTTCAGTTGACAGTGAGTAGGGTAGAGATCCTACGTACTCAACCTACTATCATTTACTTTGCGGGTGGAGTCTCCTCAGGCCTTTTTGCATTTACTTCGGTATATGGGTTCTAGGTTTAGAAATTAACTAGCTGATCGATAGGTTCCCCATTGACTAGTAGGTTCTCCAATACCTCCCAAAAAGCCTCCACTTCCTTCTATCCTTCCTAGAGTATATAGTACATAAGACGCTTTCCATTCCTATTATACTGGCACTTGGTGATTTCTTTGACATAGTAAGCTGGAACACTGTCATCATCTTATGCAGCAGGAGGAGCTACCCTAGGGTATCGTTTAGATGTATTGTAAGGTTCCAGCTATGAGGTGTGGAAATTGGGTGCATTTTCTAGGTGTTGTGGAGATTGAGCTTGTAAGCTCATGGATAGATTTTTGATATGACTTGGAACAGCCCTCCATGTTTGGTATATAGTTTCTTGGACATTTTCTGGGTTAGAAGGTTGTCTCTTCAGAGCAGGGCAAGGTCACCAGGCTTTTGATCTGGGAAGGCCGCATGCTTTTTATCATACCATTAGACTGTGCATTTCTAGACAGAGAGGAGTCTTTGCTGAATTTCCTGCTAGTTCACTTCAAGTGTAATGGGAGACTCATTGAGGATGTAGATACAGGTATGGGCATAAGAAGCTTTACAAGAGGGTCTTACTGAGTGAACTTATATATCTCAACTAGCAAGTTATAACCACTTATTATTTCTACCTTTATTACAGAGTCAAGAGAAAATAGAGAATTTATTAGGAAGATAGCAAAATATATTCTTAATGCTCAAAGATAGTACAAGATTCTTTATAATAGCTAGTGAGAGAAGAAGAAATAAAACACATCACTGAAACTCTTTTCCATCGGTCACACTCATCTACTGGTCAGCTTTGCGCTAACTGAATAGGATGGCCTATAAAACACATCACTCATCCACTCCCTCTTAAATACCCAATTCCTACCAAGTAGCTACAGAGAAACTTTACAAATAATACAAACCCTATATAAACATTCCATCACAATTCCCTTACTATTTCACGATTCCTCCAGAAGGAGATTACTTTTAAAATTACAAAATTGAAGAATGGTTTGGCATAACCATTCAGGACTTTTTAGAGACAAGACTCTTCAAATCCTGTCCTCTAATGATGTGACCAATCAGCATATCATAATGAGATCAGGGTGACGAGTCCTATCATTGATCACATATGTCCAATCTCGTGTATATTACGTTGTCAACACCTCACTTCACTCAGTCAAAGCTCTGTAGTGACAAAACTCATCATGTAGTTCTGTGGCTCATTAAGTGATCACAGGTTCTTGACATACCTACTAGTTGACTTGTACATGTTCTGGTACCTAGGTGGACCACTTGGTTTAGTTGTCTCTAACATCAGGGGTTTCAGGCCAATGGTAGAACTTGATTGTGCTGACTGCATGTGGTGATGGGTGATATCTGTAGTTGGCATAAAAGTGAGTTTGGTTTGTGCTGGAGGAGACTGAGTTGTTGTAGGGAAACTCAGCCAAAGGGAGGACTAGTGACCAGTTGGATTGATTGAGTATCATATAGTTTTAAAGGTAAGCTTCCAAGATCAGGTTAAGGTCCTCAGATTGTCCAGCTATTCGGGGGTGATTAGCTGTGGACATGGAGAGTTGGACTTTGAGATTCTCTATGGCAATTTTCCACCAAGCTTAGTACTTGGGGTCCTGGTCGCTCACTATGTTAGATGGGAGGCCATAATGTTTCTAGATCTGGGTGATGAAAACACTTGCCAATTCCTTCGAGTTGACATTTGAGTGCAAAGGTATGAAGTGAGCCATTTTTATGAACTTATCGACTATAACCTAAATTTAAGTATAGCCTTCTGAGCAGGGGAGGTCAGTGACAAAATCTATGTAGATTGATTCCCACAGCTTGTAAAGGACTTTAAGGGAAGGAGTTGTCTGTAGGTCTTATGTCTTCTTACCTTATTCAATTGACAATGGTCATAGGATAAGACATATTGTACAATAACATTTCTTATCATAGGCTAGTAGAAGTCCCCAGTAACCAATTCGAATATTTTATCTCATCTGATATAGCCTGCCGAGGGGTGATCATACCTGGAGTCAAGGACCTTTTTACAAAGGGAAAAGTGGACAAACTAAAAGTTGTTGAACATTAGTAGGCCATCTCGCACCTTGTAGTTATAAGGTGCTCTTTTCATCAACTCCTAGGTTTTAGGGTCCTTAGCTGATTCCGTCCTAAGTTCCTGTATGAATTCAGGCTTAAACATGTAATTAGCTCATTTATAGGCTATAATGTATTGATTAGGTTTGAGGAATATAATTTTAGGTTCAGGTACCCCCTCTGTAGGGGTGTGGTCTATATACATAGATAGAGTATCTACCTTGGTGTTTTTAGTCCCAGGGTAGTACATGATGTTGTAGTCAATGCTCCCAAGCTTCTCCCTCTCTGTAGTTTGGTACCTACTGAGTACCCTAGTGGTTGTGAAGTACTCCAAGTTCTTGTGGTCAGTAAGGACTAGGACTGGGTGTTAGGCTCCTTCACACCAATATCTCCACTGATAATCAAGACAATCTACTATTGCTAGTATCTCAATGTCATAGATCTTGTAATTCATCTCCATGGGTCTAATTTTTCGGGAGTGAAACGTGATCAGATACAGGGTGTCAGTTTGGTGTGAGAGAACTCTACCAATGGCAAAGTCCATTACATCGGTTGCTGCAACTAGTGGTAAGGAGGAATTGTAGTAGGTTAGGATTGGTACTGAGGTAAAGGAGTCCTTGAGGAATTTGAAGGCCTATTGTTGCTTATACCACTATGTCCATGGAGTTTTGTCCTTAGTAAGCTCTGTTAAGGGTGCTTCTTTGTTCAAGAAGTTGAGAATCAAGATGTAGTAAAAGTTGGCAAATCCCAGGAACAAATAAACATCAGTGACTATTTTTAGAGTAGACTAGTCCTTTATCATTTGGACTTTGTCCTCAGCCATGGAGATTCTAGTAGAGGAGATGATGAAACCCAGGAACTTAATACTATGGACTGCCCAGATACAATTTGTTGGTTTTAGTGGTAACTGGTTCTAGTCCAAACATTTCAGAACTTCATGTACTTGCTGATCATGTTCCTCAACTATTTCAGTGTAGATAACTATATTGTCTTGTTATATGATTACTCCTAAGTTGAGAAGGTCTCGGAAGATTGTGTTCATCATCTCTTGGCACACTGCAGGAGTAGTGTAGAGTGTAAAGGGTATTACCAGGTATTTGAATTAGCTGTATCTGGTCTGGAAGGCTATTTTCCATTCATGGCCCTTTGCAATTCAGATGAGATTATAGCCATTTTTGAGGTGTAATGTAGTAAACTATTTGGCTTTACCAATGTAATCATAATGTTCCCCTATAAGGGGAAGAGGGTAGCAATTTTAAATGAGGAGTTTGTTTAGGCTACAATAATCCATACAAAGGTATAAGGAGCTATCCACTTTTTTGATAAAGAGGATGGGAGCCCTAGCGGGAGATTTGGAAGGCTGTATCTTTGTTTCATTTAACATATGATCTAGATATTCCCTAAGTACTTGTAGCTCAGTTTCTGATAGCTTATAAATGGGGACCTATGGTGGGGATATTCCTTCTTTCATATCTAGTCGATAGTCCCATGGTCGATATAGGGGTAGTTATGACGCCAACCTTTTAGAGAAGACTGCAGGATAGAGTTGTTCCCACTTTCTAGGGTTTGTAGAGAAAGGTCGATGGAGGAGGATGAGATAAAGACTTCACCAAATTAATGCACTGGAAGCCTTGTTATAGTGGAGCACTACCTCTACCTTTCTGCTATGCTGATCAGGGTATCCACCTACCATAATAGGCCTGAGCTTTTTGCAACATTGTTGGCATATAAATCTTTATCTTGCAAGAGCTTTTGGGCTGATACCAACTGAACCTGTGGTGCCAATAGATGCTTCTTACATTTATTGCAAGGAAACACTACTAACTCTGTCTTTTCATAATCAACAAGCAGTTCATAGTCTTTGAACCATTTGATAGGAAGGTAGTTATCGACATCCTATAGAGTCAGCCTAATGTAAAAGTCAATGTTCTCTTGGTGATTGAGTACCTGCATTTAAAGCTTTAGGGTATAATACTACTCTTGCTTGCAGGTGCCATCATAAGCATACACATTGACTGGAAATGAACTTTTCTTTTTTGGCACTGGGAGGCTATCAGATATCAGAGCTCCTATAGCTCTATTATTGAGTTTCATCATGGCAGGTAGGCAATGGGTCCTAATACCTTCCACTTCATTAGTCTGCTACCATAAGGTAATGTGTTATGAACACCGGTAGTGGTCAGCGTCAAGGTACCTGGATGATGCGTTATGATGGAGGTTACGCTTATATTGTCAACATGTGAGTATGCCGTCTGTACCCTTCACCATTGTGTTAAGCGCTCTGCAGACGATCCCCTATCACATGACCTTGTGGCGTGACTTATCATGGTGTGGCTTTGCCGTTAGCCTTGAATAAGCACGGGAAGTCAACCCCACAGGCACGTGATCGGCTATCGGCATGACGTAACATTGGCCTAGTCAGCCATGAGGTCATGATCGGGCGATCGGACTCATATCACGAGAGACTATCACAAATCGGGAGTGAGGCCCAAGAGGGTGATAGGCGATCATAGTCAAATTGAGTACTAATCGCGTCCTATCCATTCTGGACTCTTCTACAGGTTTCGGCGATTAGGAATCAGGAGATGGTCTAGAACGGGTCTTTGTTCTTTGTGTTTCTATTTCCTTTGTCATCTCTTTGTCAGCTCGGGTGAAGGATGGGATATATAAGCACGCAGGTATTTTCTGTTTTGTGTCTTTCCTTCCTTCCCTCTTTAGCCTTAGCTACCTTGTCTTCTCTGCGAGTACCATTGTACGAGCCTTGAGTTATCTTCGAGTCTTAAAGAATATATTCGTCTTTTCTCGCCTTCAACATTTGAAGCCCACCCTGTTCGCTGTAGGAAAGATATATTCCAGTTGAGCTTTCGTTTAGCCAAGATATCTGAGTTCACTCAGTAACGTTTGCGAAGCGTGCCTAAGGTATCTTTACCGAGTCTTTTACGAACCATATAGGGTGATCTGTCACATAATGGGAACTATAGTACACTTGCCCTGAATACGGCCCTTATCCTTTACATGAGAAGAAATTAAAAAAAACATGATTCCGCATATACATTCCCTGAACTCTCCTAGCAATGTTATGGCCGGAGACTGCTGTACGAAAATAGGTGAAAGAGGAATGTGGGTATCAGAGGCATGTAGAGTACTTGAGTTGATATAGAAATATATAAGGTATGGTAAAGAAAGGCAGTTTGTTACATGACCTGCATGTTTCCACCTTAAGTCCATCATAAAACAAATAAAGAGATCTATAAAAATAGTCTAAAAAGGAAACTCGTGATTAAGGGAAAGTAGAGTTGTATGCATCATAAGGGGTATTCAGTCATGATCATGGTCATATAAATCATAACCAAAAGTACAAGACTCAATACTGGTAGCCTACCTACCAAGAACAAGGGGCGAGGAAAATCTAACTTGAAAACCGCTTCCTAAAGAAAGAAATATAACATTGCTCCTGCAACATATCTTGATAGTTTCAGAATAAAGGAAATACATGAATCTTGACTTGTTGGCTCTTCAAACAATTGGGATATCCTCACCTTCATGCCATTCATCTGGAAGCTCAATAACCCTAGGATCTTGCTCTGTTCTGGTCTTCTTTAAGGACTCACTCGTTTTCTCCTTACCTTTATCCCTTCCGCTAGTTTAAGAGTGTTGTACTTTGGGCTAAGGGATGTCTACCTTGTACTTCCCAAAACAAGTTTTTACCAAGTAGTTTGTCTGACCACACTTAGTGCATGCTTTATTTTCCTATCCTGACTTGAGCTCACTACCAGTAAGGTTATGAAGCTTACCTGCTGAAGTTGCTGGCTTGTCAGTACCTTCCTCTCTTTCCCGATGGATTTGCTTCCTAGGGTGAGCGGAGGAAGAAGGCTTATTTTCCTTTTTGCCTTCCGACATCTTCTAAGGGTCCTTTCCTATTAGCCTAATAGCCTCCTTGATCTGTTGACCAATGCTGAGGACTCTGTCAAACCAATCATTGACAGTTTGGTAGCCCTTCAAGTAGTTTATTGTGATGGATATTTGCACTTTCTTATGCAGACCATAGTTTCCCCAGTCCTTGAGAATAATATCCAGGTAGTTTACTATATCATTGAGGGTTCTGATGTAAATAATGTAGTCTAGGATAGGGCTAGTCAGGCTGGATTTTACCAGAAGGGAGGTGTACTTAGGCCTTACTGTATAGGCACCAAAGTTTATGTAGAGGGCTTCAAGAAAGTCCACCCATCTTACTAAAAGGGTCATCCACCTCATATAGTTTACCTTTAACCAGCTAAGTATATTACCAATCAATATGGTAGAGGTAAACTGGATCTTGAGCAGGTCTGAGGGGAAAAGGTAGGCCTGTAGTGCAAAGTAAGTCTTGAATTATAACTGTAGTCACATGATGTCCTCTACCTTTCCCCCAAACTTATCACATTACGCTGGTCTTAGCCCCTTTAAGTTGATGACTAGCTAAGCTTGAGGTTATGGAGGTATAGGAGTCACTGTTGCCACTGCTACATCTATCATCCTTCAGACGTCCTCCAGGGTAAACCCTTGTAGAGGTAGATTTTGCAGAGCAGAGGTGGCTGCTGACGGTCTTCGAGGAAGTGGTAGTAGCCCGTGTGGTTCCATGTTCCCATGGTTTTCAAACAGTCTAACCAGGTTTGAAACAGCCTTACACCTTCACTGTAACTGAGGTCTTTCCTCCAATAGTGCCTCTGAGGCAGAAGGAGACAAATCTGACTAGTAGGGCACCCTCCTTTTCTCTAGGTAAGCTCTCGAGAGGGCAGTGTCATCCTAGGCTTCTTTGAGTTATGCTTGGATTTCTCTTTTCTCTTTTACCTAATCATCGCCTACCTACTACTTGGCCTTAGCCTATTCTAACTCTATTTCTAATAACTATATCTGGATTGCTTAGTTCAGGCTAGCTCTTTCTATCCAGTTGATCCTACTTTCAAGATCCCAGTCCTCCTTCTCTAGATACTGAATGTATTCAGCATCTACCTGTGTATCCTATATGACCACAGGTTAAGCCTGTACCATTTCTAGTGCCTTCCTTAGTTCCTGGTTTCATATTGTAGATTTGAGAACTCACAACTAAGATTGTATTAGATTTCTTCCTGTATCTTGGTCACTTGGAAGTTGTTCAGCTCCTTCTACTTCTTGAATTGCTGGATGCAGGAAAGGAGGATATCTATTACTGTTTGTGGGAATGAGATGAGAACTAGGGGTAATGGCTTGCCTATATCCTCGTAGGCCCAGATGGTTAAGTAGATGATTCCTTAGATCTCCTCTTTTTATTTCAGGAAGTTGTTGAAGAGCTGCTGCTTGATTTCAGTATAGGCAGCTTCTCCAATGAATTCCCTCACCTGTGGAATGGTGGCATCAAGGTCTATCAATTACAGTTTGACCTTATATTAACGTTACTCAACAAAGACTATCTCCTCAGATGAGAGATAGATAGTCTGGTTGAGAGAGACTGAGGCTCTAGTCCTAGTAGAACTAGGCCTCCAAGGGTAATCGAGGGTCTAGCCATCAAAAAGGGCAAGAGTGGTTTCAGGATCAGTTATAAAATAGTCTTTGATAGCCATGATGTAAGAATATAGTATTAATAGTACATATCTCAAGAGGTAGGTTTGTCTAGGTAAAGTCCTCACAGGCACAAAGCTATAAGTATCACTAAGTGAACTCAGATATCTCAACTTATTCTTCTCAACTGAATACAAACTTTCCTATGTCTTATAAGAGATGGAATATGAAGAAGTAAGGTTACAAAGATAAGGTAAGATATATTCTTAAGACTCAAAACTAGTCTTCAAGCTAAAGCAGAAAGGAAGGAAAAGACAAAAAATGTGGAAACTCTATTCCTATTTGCTATAAAGCTAACTACACTCTTCCCATAATAGGGAGGCTTTGTACACTAACTTAAATGGATGGCCTAAGACACAGAACATTGAAACGCTTGTGCTTCAGTCATACCCTCTATTGGGTAGTACTATTTGTGAACTTAATTGAATGGCCTAACTAAGAGAGGGAGCAATACATCGCTAAGCACTATCAGGGTAACCCTTCATACTACTATTGAGGTCATATGTCATATTCACTTACAAGGACTGAACTAGTAATTCAGAAATATTGCATGGCCAGGGAAAACTCTCTTATGCTGAAAAAGCTGTGACCAACCAGAAATTTATGGTATGGAATGAGGCAAGCAGGATATAAACCTACGACATTACATGTTACCCCATAATAACACCCAGACAGCTATACCCTTAGACCATCCTCACCCAAGTCAAAGAACATTGAAACTCTGTTCCTTTAGCCACACTCTCTATTAGGCAGCACTATTTATGAACTTAATCATATGGCATAAATAAGAGAGGGAGTGATACATTGCTAAGCACTATCAGGGTAACCCTCTATACAGCCATTGGAGTTATTGTTCGCATTCACTTAGAAGGCCTGAACTAGTAATTAGGCAACCTTGAACTGTCAGGGAAAACTCGCTTAAGGTACAAAACCTGTAAATGACCAGAAATTCGTGGTATAGAATGAGGTGAGCAGGATTTGAACCTACGATATTGCATATTACCGCATAATAACACCAGGAGAGCCATACCACTATACCATCGTCACCAAGAGATAAAGAATATCTAAACTCTTTTCCTTCAGTCACACTCTCTAGCAGACAGCACTATTTATGAACTTAATCAAATGGCCTAAATAAAAGAGGGAGCGGTATATCGCTAAGCACTATCAGGGTAATGCTTTATACGGTGAGACAAAGAACATCGAAACTCTGTTCCTTTAGTCACACTATCTATTAGGTAGCACTATTTACAAACTTAATCAAATGGCATACCTAAGAGAGCGAGTGATATATCACTAAGTTCTTTTAGGGTAACCCTTCCTATGGCTTTTGTGGTTATCAGTTGCATTCACTTACAAGGACTTAACCAGTAATTATGTAACCTTGCATAGTTGGGGAAAACTTGCCTACGCTGCAAAAGCTGTGACTGACTAGAAATTTGTGGTATGGAATGGCGCAAGTGGGATTTGAACCTATGACATTACATATTACCATACAACAATACTAGGACAGCTATACCACTAGACTATCGTCACCCTAACGAGATAAATAACATCGAAACTCTATTCCTATTAAGATAAAAAGCTATCTACAGTTTTCTAATATTGGGATGACTTTTTAGAGGAACTTAATCGAATGGTCTAGCTATGAAAAGAGGAAATAAAATGAGCAACATAGCTTAAAACAAAAGAAATCCTCCACTCCTACCTTTCATATTACCATTTTAACAAAAGAAATCCTCCAATTCCCCTAACCATACAACCTGACCGACAGACATAATAATAGGCTTGAAGAACTCGATGTACAAACACTGATACCTAAGAAGTGCAAGGTTAAATCTCTGATTACCTTCCTCAGAACTACTATTTGAATTGTCTGATTGCTTAACTACAAAAAAAGGAAAAGGCCGACCAATATAACTATGGGAAAGAGGGTTCAAACGCTGCTACATCCTTGGTTATATAGGTGCGACATGCTTAAGGGACTATACACCCCTCATAGGAGCTCTGAGAGTATCACGGTAGTAGTGGTAAGCTCGATTAAGTAATATATTATGGCAGTAAAATCCTATACCGCAATGTTGCTTAAAGTAGGGTCCAGACAAAGAACATCGAAACTCTTTTTCTTTCAGTCACATTCTCTCGTATGTGGCAGTATATACAAACTTAATCGAATGGCTTAACTAATATAGGGAGCGATATATCACTAAGCACCATCAGGGTAACCCTTTATATAGCCATTGTAGTTATCAGTCCCATTCACTTCCAAGGACTGAACCAGTAATTAGGCAACCTTGCATGGTCAGGGGAAACTTGCTTACAATATAAACCCTGCAACCGACTAGAAATTCATGGTATGGAATGGGGTGACTGGGATATGAACCTATGACCTTGTACAATACTGTACACTGACACCAGGACAGCTATACCACTAGACCATCCTCACCCCAAGAGACAAAGAACATTCAAACTCTTTTCCTATTACTTAAAACTAAATACACTCTTCCCTTAGTGGGATGGCTTTTACACTAACTCACTATGATGGCCTAGCTAAGGAAAGTTCCTCCTCTTAGCTGAGCAAAAAGAAATCATCTGCCTACTTGTATGCAAAAGAAAATGCAGACAACTATGTAATAAGTCTGACTAGGGAAAATCAATTACTAGGTGAACCTTAAATCAATCAAAGAAAAACCCCTTACATAGATTATGTGAATAGGCGAAAAGCAAAAGACAAGAGAGAAAGAGAAATGCACAAACTCCTCCTAGCTTTACCAAAGTAGAGACACACTAGTTCTACCACAGGAAAACTAAAAGGAAGAGAAAATGGCGTAGGAAGGGGAAACAAGACTCCTCCCATAGTCATGGACTTATCCTATCTATTAGACTGGGCAAGTTTAGCCTAGATCATTCTCATGCAGATCAGATCTTTTACTTGGTAGGGGCCAGCGTAGTTTGTACATCAGAGGACTATGTTCTCACAGGGGAAGCCTTTTGGCTGATATAAAGAACATCGAAACTCTTTTCCCATTACTTAAAACTAAATACACTCTTCCTATAGTAGGACAGCTTTTACACTCATTAAATAGGACAGCCTAGATAAGCAAATTTCCTCCTCTTAACTGATTGAAAATAAATCCTGTACCTACTTGTACTGAAAAAAGAAAATGCAAAAAACTATGTACAAAAGCTAACCAGGGAAAAGCAATCACTAGGCGAACCTGAAAGCAATGAAAGAAAAAGCCCCTATATGGAATATGTGACCAAGTTGAAAATAAAAGAGAAGAGAGAAAGAGATATACCCAAACATCTCCTCTATTTACCAAAGTAGAAAAACACCAGTTCCAACACAGAAAAACTAACGGGACAATCGGGGTAGGAAGGGGAAACTAAACTACTCCCATGGTCGAAGACTTATCCTTTCTATTAGACTCAGCAAGTTTAGCCTGGATCAGCATCATGCAGATCAGATTATTCACTTTATAGGGGCCAGCACAGTTTATGCATCAGAGGATAGTGTTCTCACAGGTGAAGCCTTTTAGCTGTTTGCAGTCAGTGACACTACAGGTATGTTCAGAGATAGTGTTTAGGCCTGTGCAGAGTCAGTAGCATAGAGTGGACTAGCAGTTTTAGACAGGGTGTCTGAAGTTTGAACAGTAGGAGGATTGGGTATCGGCACTGAAAGGGATGTACCTAACAGTGCGACGGGTTTTGTTGAGGATAGTGAGACCCTTAAGGATGCAAGCCTTATTGTTATTGTCGTTGAAGGTAATTGTAAGTGACCCATGATTCTGTTTGTTGATTTTCGCACTGGATATCACCCAACACAGGGTCATAGTGAGAGTAACACCAGGGTTATAGCATTTGATCTCCTGCTAAAGTTTTGTCATTTGTCCTATGGTGTTGAGGTCAGTGGCAGTGGAGATACCATGGATGATGTACTTCTTCAATGAATAGTTCCTGTTTATGCCTTTGACTTTACAGTATTCACCTACAGTTGTAGTAATGACTGGTCTGTAAGCAAGGAGAGCAGTGGAGGTAACAGTCTCTATTATAGTAAGGATGAGTATGGTGGGGTTATTGTTACAGCATCACTAGATACACAGGAAGGAGGGTTCTTTGGCCTTATCCAATGCTGAATTTACATAGTTGCAGATTTGTATATGCGCGTCTTCACTGAAGGCCAAGGGTTAATCGATATCGGAAATAATTTCACGGTCGTCGCTAGTAGGGTAGTGTGGGGGTGGGGAGATAGGTAGTTGGGAGAAGATCCTTTTGGGTGACTAGCCTACTCTTCTTTTCCTATTTTTTAGAAACCAACTAGGCCTAAGTTTGAGCATTCTATACTAGTTGTGGGGCAGGCCTTCAGAGATTTAACCTAGTAGGTTCACTAGCTATACTAGGTAGTTGTGATTAGTTATTGAGGGGTGCCTATCTGTGCTATGCGGTAAGGAAATCTGCTCTATGACTAATACACAAGTTGCGTAATGGAGTATCAGGATGAACCTTTATGTGCAGATAATATTCGCTATAACTCTGCTTTGCCACTGGCAAGACCTTCACACTGGTAACTCAATACTATGAACTGTGCTACAATTTACTCCGAGGTTTACACCTTAAGTAAAGTGTGGTAGAGAAAGTTAGCAATAGATTGGCAATAACAACTTGAACTCAACACTTCACTAATGCAAACAAACTGTCCTCTCGAGCTATCATGAGATCCTATAGGGACAAAGTATGCAATAGATTAGCAATAACCACCTCGATTATACTACAGCTAAGTGGCTCTTAACCACATTCCTATAACCTAGCAGATTACTCCACTTTGGCCAACTGTGTCTTGCTATAATTTTTATTAATGTGAGGGAAACTAACCATAGTCCTAGAGCATCCACGTATTTCGTCATCATGTGCTCTATAAACCTAAGTCCCTAAAGAGATCTAAAATCTGCTTTTAAGGTATAATAATAGAGATACCCTAGAAAGAGCTCCATACACCAAATAGAGAACCGCTACAGCTAGGCTGTCTATACACTAGTCATCAATATTGAACCCTAAGGTGGGGTTACTTAGGAGGTAGGTAGCATAACAGTCAGCTAGTTTTTCTAACCAGAGGACACTCCTATGCTCAAAACTCTTACATCTATGAACTTTCACGATATAGCTCGATGCTTTCGAAATTATATACCCAGTGTCCATAACCAATGTTTCTTGATATGATGCCAAAACATTATGTATAGTTAACACTAAAGATCTGGCCAAAGGAACTAACATGATAGTTAAGCGATGATCATCTAATTCCTTTTATCTGCGACTGTATCATTTGTCATTCGATGTGACTATGAGCTGCTGTGTAAAAAGTATATAGTGAATCTAAAGATTGTAGGAGGCCTGGACACAAACAACATTGAAACTCTGTTCCTTTGGTCATACTCTCTAGTAGGCAGTACTATTTGTGCACTTAATCGAATAGCCTAAATAAGAGATGGAGTGATATATCGCTAAGCACTATCAGCATAACCCTTCATATAGCGACACAAAGAACATCGAAACTCTATTCCCATTAACTTGAAAAGCTATCTACGGTCCTCCTATAGTAGGGCAGTTTATAAACTAAGTTAATAGTATGGCCTAGATATGAAAAGAGGAAATAAAGTAAGTGATATGGCTAAAAACGTAGGAAATCTATCGCTCCTGCCATTCGCATTACCCTTTAAACAAAAGAAATCTTCTACTTCCCCTGACTATAAACCCAACCATCGGATATGACAACAGGCTTGATAGAGATTAGTGTCCGAACACTGTTACCTGAAGACTACAAGGTTAAATCGCTAATTACCCTCCTTACAACTACCGAGAGACAAACAACATTGAAACTGTTTTCCTTTAATCACACTCTTAAGCAGGTGGCACTATTTGCGAACTTGATCGAATGGCCTAAATAAGAAAGGGAGTGATATATCACTAAGCACGATCAGGGTCACCCTTCATATAGCAAGACAAAGAACATCAAAACATATTTCCCACTTCTCTAAAAAACTAAATACACTATCCCTGCTGGGGGATGGCTATTCTCACTAACTTAATAGGATAGCTAGGCAATGGAAAGTTCCTCCTCTTGACTGACTGAAAAGAAATCCTCCACCAACGTGTACTGAAAAGAAAGCACAGATGACTACATACAAAAGCTGACTGGGGAAAAATAATCACAAGGCAAACCTTAAAGCAATGAAAGAAAACACCCCATACATAGCCTATGTGACTGAGCAAAAACAAAAAAGAGAAAAAGAGAAATGCACAAACTCCTCACTTTACTGAAGCAGAAAAATACAAGTTACAATGCAGAAGTATTATAGAGAAAAAGCAGGGGGGGAGAGGGAAACTAGACTCCTCCTATAGTTGTAGACTTATCCTTTCTGTTAGACATGGGAAGTTTAGCCAGGATTATTGTCATGCAGATTAAATCATTCACTTTGTAGGGGCATATGCAGTTCATACATTATAGGATAGCATTCTTACAGGTAAATCCTTCCAGTTATTTGCAGTCAGTGACACTGCAGGTATGTTTAGAGATTGCGTAGGGTTTGGGACAAAGATGGCAGCAAGGAGGCAACTGATAGTTCTGAATGGGGTGTCAGAAATATGAGTAACAGAAGCATTGGGTGCCAGCAACGAATGGAATGTACTTCACAGTGTGGCAGGTTTTGTTGATGATGATAAGAACCTTGAGAATGTGGGCCTCGGTGTTATTATTGATAACAGTGATCACCAGGGAGCCGTAGTTCAGTTTGTTGATTTTCACGCTATATGTCAGCTGGTACAGGGTTATTGCTAGAGTGATACCAGAGTTGTAGCATTTGATCTCTTGATGGAGTCGAGACATCTACCTCATGGTGTTGCAGTCAGTGGCAGTTAGGATAGCATAGATAGTGAACTTCTTCAATGTATAGTTGTGTTTGATTCCTTTGACTTCGCTAAACTCGGGAATGGCTTTAGTGATGATAGGTCAGTAGGCATATATGGCGGTGGCAGTAACTGTGTTCATGGTGGTGAAAATAAGTATGGTGGGGTTGTTGTTGCAACATCTTTAGATACACATAAACGAGGGAGCTTTGGCTTTGTCCAGGGCTAAGTTAACTCAGTCACGGATTTGAATATAGGCATCCTTGGTGGAGACAAAGAACATCAAAAGTTATTTACCATAAACAAAGACTAAATACACTCTTCACATAGTGGGATAGCTATGGCAATAACTTAATAGGAAAGCCTATCTATGGAAAGTTCCTCCTCTTGACTGACTGAAAGGAAATCCTCTACCTACTTGTATGGAAAAGAAAACACAGACTGTTACAAACAATGATTTTATAGTGGCATTACCTAAACTATAAAAAGACTATACCAGATGGTTGTATAAGGCTTACATGAGTTCATATAGAATGGCATGGCATAATAGAGGCTTTGATGAACTCGTTTAAAGCTAACCTAATAGTTATGGCATGATCAGCTATATAGGCAATATACAAGTCTTATCAAAGATAGAATATCAGGTTCAACCTATGATGATCAGAGGTAATCTTTACCAAGTCTATAATTAGTGTTCAGTATAATTGTATTACTGTAGAAGGAACCTAAAAGAGACACTTGCATGAAGTTGCTTCTATAATGTTCGAACAATGTCATTCCTTATCTAACAGGATGCATATACTGCTGTATTTAAGGAGGATGATAAGAGGAGGCTTCACGAAGCCTACCTCAGCACAACCTCCTTCTGAGATACCATATACTTGTATACGCCCACCTCAGTAGTATCTTCATCTCCGATACTGTAGGCTTGCCTAAGCCTACCTCAGCAGTATCTTCATCTCTGATACTGTGGGCTTGCCTAAGCCTACCTCAGTGGTATCTCCTTCCTCAATACTGATAGGCTTGTCAATCTAGCAGCTTGGGACAGCGGTGAAGGTCTCATTCTACAGAATATGATCCTAAAGGTGAAGACTGTGTACCACATACACCTGTGTGTGGTCCTAGGTTCAACTCTGGGGTGAGTCGACTTAAGAATTACCCTCATATGACTTATAATGGTCTTAAGACTGCAGTAATTATAATCATACTGCTAGTGGTAATGTTGTGAGCTCTGCATTTTAGCTTAGGAATTTCTTAGTATGTGCTGGGAACTTCTGATTTTCCTCGGTCATAAGATTCTGCTAGATTCTACCAGGTTCACCTCTGATACTGTGGGTTTACCTAAGCCTACCTCAGCAGTATCTTCATCCCTGATACCATAGGCTTGACTGAGCCTACCTCAGCAGTATCTTTGTCTCTAATACCGTGGGCTGGCCTAAGCCTACCTCAGTAGTATCTTCATCTCTGATACCATAGGCTTGCCCAAGCCTACATCAGAGGTATCCTCATCTCTGATACCGTGGGCTTACCTAAGCCTACATAAGCTGTATCTTCATATCCCATACTGTGGGCTTGCCCAAGCCTACCTCAGCAGTATATTCGTCTCTGATACCGTGGGCTTGCCTAAGGCTATCTCAGCAGTATCTTCGTCTCTGATACCGTGGGCTTGCCCGAGCCTACCTCAGTGGTATCTTCATCTCTAATACTGTGGCCTTGCCCAAGCCTACCTCAGTGGTATCTTCATGTCCAATACTGTGGCCTTGCCCAAGCTTACCTCAGCGGTATCTTCGTATCCAATACTGTGACTTTGCCCAAGCCTACCTCATTAGTATTTTCACCTCTGATACTGTGGGCTTGCCTAAGCCTACCTCAGGAGTATATTCATCTCCGATACCATGGGCTTGCCCAAGCCTACCTCAGCCGTATCTTCATCTCCGATACCGTAGGCTTGCCTAAGCCTACCTTAGCAGTATGTTTGTCTGCAGTACCGTAGGCTTGCATAAGCCTACCTCAGCGGTATCTTCATCTGCAATATCGTAGGCTGGCATAAGCCTACCTCAGTCCTATGTTCATCTCTGATACTGTGGGCTTACCTAAGCTTACCTCAGCGGTATATTCATCTCATGTAACGTGGGCTTGCTAAAGGCTACCTCAGCAGTATCTTTGTCTACATCCCTATGGGCCTAACTTAGGCTACCTCTATGATGACCTTCTTATGATCAATAAAGTTTATCATCGGTATCACTGATCCTCATGCTTAACGAAGCAAGATATGGGCTACTTATTCTATTCGTTATCTTACCCTAGTTTATTAACTGTGTGACCACCCCCTGGTGGGGGTGACTGGCCTAGTGTGGGGAAACCTATACCTATTGCACTGTGATTTACCTCTCTCCTATTGTCTTAGTTATCTTGATGATGGATTGAAGGACTGAGTTACATTGACGGTCTTCTAAAGACCGGAACATACTTCTCAGCTATAAAGGAAGGGCAATGGTATTCACTTGATGTTGATCAGGCGATCCTGAGGGTGGCATAGCCATTTATAGGTATATAACCACTTC
The DNA here is from genome assembly GCA_016880775.1 of Phymatotrichopsis omnivora. Taxonomy (NCBI): domain Eukaryota; kingdom Fungi; phylum Ascomycota; class Pezizomycetes; order Pezizales; family Rhizinaceae; genus Phymatotrichopsis; species Phymatotrichopsis omnivora. The sequence goes on along the minus strand of JABYPW010000074.1, from coordinate 5,244 downwards.
CATTGTTTATTAAGATAAGTGGTTCCTTTATCCATCTGAGTTCAGCGAACTTCTATTAGAGGAGTTACAATTCTCAAAGTTGGATCTCAGATAGAGATTAGTACACTGTACATGATATTGAGAGTTCCCTAGTTTGCAAGTTCCTCATCCCCAGCCTTTGTCTCTTAGGTAATAGACCTTAAGAAGCAATCACTCTCAGGTTAGATCTCGGATAGAGATTAGTACACTGTACACAATAAGGAGGATTGCCTTGTGGACAAGTTACCTGATCTTTAGCTCATGTCACTAAGTTGATATGGGATATTGGGTAGGATAGCTAACTGGCACAGGGAACTCATGGAGAGGTTCCTGTAACATAGACAACTACGTACAAAAGCTGACTGGGGAAAAACAATCACTAGGCAAACCTTAAAGCAATAAAAGAAAAACCCATCTGTGGACTACATGACTGAGCAAAAATAAAAGAGAAGAGAGAAAGAGAAATATGTAAACTCCTCCTCACTTTACCAAAGTAGAAAAATAATGGTTCCAATACAGAGAAGACAATAGTGAAGAAGGGGGAAGGAAGGTGAAACTAAACTCCTCCCATGGTCATGGACTTATCCTTTCTGTTAGACTTGGCAAGTTTGGCCTGGATCATCATCATACAGATTGGATCGTTTGCTTTGTATAGGCCAGCACAGTTTATACATCGGAGGACATTTTTCTCATAGGTGAAGCCTTCTGGTTGTCTGCAGTCAGCAACACTATAGGTATGTCCAGAGATTATGTAGGGTCCAGCGCAGAGTCAGTAGTAGGCAGGTGACTAACAGTTCTAGATAGGGTGTCTGAACTTCAAGCAATGGGAGTATTATGTATCGGTGCTGAAGGGAATGTACTTAACGGTGTGATAGGTTTTGTTGAGAATGGTGAGACTATTAAGGATGTGAGCCTCATTGTTGTTGTCGATAACAGTGATCACCAGGGAGCTGTGATTTTGTTTGTTGATTTTTGCACTATATGTCAGCTAGTAGGGGGTCATCGCTATAGTAATACTGGAGTTGTAGCACTCGATTTCTTGATGGAGTCGAGTTATCTATCCTACAGTGTTGAGGTCAGTGGCTATTATGACACCATGGATGATGTACTTCTTCCATGTGTGGTTGAGGTTAATTCCTTTGACTTCGCTGAACTCGCCAATGTCTTTGGTGATGACAGGTCAGTAGGCAACGATGGTGGTGGCAGTGACTATCTCTATGGTAGTAAGGACAAGTGTGGTGGGGTTGTTATTGCAACATCATTGGATGCATAAGAAAGACAGAGCTTTGGCTTTGTCCAGTGCTGAGTCAACTCAGCTATAGATTTGGATATAGGCATCCTCACCGAAGGCCAATGGTTCCTTGATATCAACAATAATTTCTAGGTTACGGTGGGAGGGGTAGTGTGGGAGGGGAAGGGGGGTAGTTGGGAGAATGTCCTTCTAGGTGACTAGACCACCCTTCTTTTTTTTGTTTTTTGGAGATGACTTGAGCCTAAGTTTAAGTGTCTTGGGCTTGTTACGTGGCAGGGAGGGAGGTAGATATGGTGGCGATCGAGCAAAGTTTCCAGAGATCTTTTACAGTCGCTTTTTGTTGTTTTTGAATATCCTTGACGGACTGAAGGATTTCTAAGTGTGGGGGCGAGGTGTCAATGATGGGCACTATAGCCTCAGTTACAGGCAGGGGTGGTCATGACTCCAAGGTTGTAACTCGATTACCGAGGTCTATATAGGTGTTGGTTATGGTGGTAAGGGTCAACTAGATGGAAGCCAGTGACGGTTAGATAGCAGGGAGGTCTCTTGCAAAGAAAGCGATAATGTTTGTTTTATTGTAGAACTCAATTGCTTTGACATGGTTTGCATCACTTCCTATGAAACAGGATGTTCTAGCGGTGTTGTATCCTAGGAGCTGACCGAACTCGAAAGTGGCGAGGTCAACCTAGGTTTTTTGAAAGGCTTCCACCTATTAAACAGTGTCCAGGAGGATACTAGTAGGATCACAGTCTTAGAGGAATATTGGAGCAGAGGTAAAGGGAGGGGGCGACTGTGGTATGTGGGCATGGGTATGGCGATGATGCGACATCACTTAAGCTTGGGGTTTGAAATTTCGAAAGCGGTTTAATTTTAATAAGTAGAGTAGAGAAGGTAGAGAAGCCTAGAGACAAAGAACATCGAATATCTGTTCCTATTAACAAAACTAAATACACTCTTCTCACAGTGGAATGGCTGTAGCACTAACTTAATATGATTGCCTATCTACTAAAAGTTCCTCATCTTGACCAACTAAAAGGAAATCCTCGACCTACTCATACTGAAAAAGAAAGTCCATACAACTATGTACAAATGCTGACTGGGGAAAAACAATCACTAGGTGAACCTTAAAGCAATGGAAAAAAAAACCCTATGTGAACTTATATGACTGAGCAAAAGTAAAAGAGAAGATAGAAAGGGAAATACGCAAACCCCTCCTTACTTTATCTAAGTAGAAAAACACTAGTTCCAATGCAGAAGAAATAAAGGGAAAACTAGGGGAGGAAGGGGGAACTAAACTCCTCCAATAGTTGTGGACTTATCCTTTCTGTTAGACTTAGCAAGTTTGGCCTGAAGAGAGATAAAGAATATCGAAACTCTTTTCCTATTGCTTAAAGCTACATACAATCTTCCCCTAGTGTGATGGCTTTTACACTAACTTAATAAGATAGCCTGGCTAAGGAAAGATCCTCCTCTTAACTGACCAAAAATCCTCTGCCTACTTATACTATAAAGAAAACACAGACAACTATATATAAAATCTGACCGGGGAAAAGCAATCACTAGGCAAACCTTGGAGGAATGAAAGAAAAACCCCCCTATATAGACTATGTGAACAAGTGAGAAAATAAAAGAGAAGAGAGAAAGAGAAATGCATAAACTCCTCCTCACTTTACTGAAGTAGAAACAAAATACCAGTTTCAGCGCAGAAATGAAAGAAACAGGATAGGAAGGGGAAACCTAAACTCCTCCCATAGTCATAGACTTATCCTTTCTATTAGACTTGGCAAGTTTAGCCTAGATCATCATCATATATATTAGATTATTCACTTTGTAGGGGCTGGCACAGTTCATGCATTATAGGAGAGTGTTCTCGTAGGTGAAGTCTTTCAGCTATATGTGGTTGGTGACACTGCAGGTGTACTTGGACATTGTGTGGGGGCCAGTGTAGAGTCAGCAGCAAGGAGGTGACTGATAGTTCTAAACCAGGAGTCCAAACTTCAAGCAATGGGAGTATTGGGTGTCGGCGCTAAATGGAATGTACTTTGCAGTGTAATAGATTTTGTTGAGGATGGTGAGACCCTTAAGGATGCAGGCCTAATTGTTGTTGTCAATAATATTGATCACTAGGGAGCCATGATTGTGTTTGTTGATTTTTGCTCTAAATGTCAGCCAGTATGTAGTCATCGCTAAAGTGACACCGGAGTTCTAGCATTTAATCTCTCAATCAAGTCGAGACATCTATCCTATGGTGTTGAGATTAGTGTAGGTAGGGACAGATTGGACTATGTAATTCTTCTATGTGTAATCAGGGTTAATTCATTTGACTTCACTATACTTGCTAATGGCTTTGATGATGACAGGTCAGTAGGCAAGGATGGTGGCAGCAGTGACTATCTCTATGGTATTAAGGATAAGTGTAGTGCAGTTGTTGTTGGGGGATCATTATATGGGCAAGAAAGAGGGAGCTTTGGCTTTGTCTAGGGCTAAGTGGACTCGATCGTGGATTTAGATGTGGGGATCCTTGCCAAAGGCTAATAGTTCTTTGATATTGACAATAATTTCTCAGTCATGCCAGGTGGGATATTATGGGAGGGGAAGGGGGGTAGTTGGGAGAAGGTCCTTCTGGGTGACCAGACCACCCTTCTTCTTTTATTTATTAGAAATGACTTGAGCCCAAGTTTGAGCGTCTTAGGCTTATTACAGGGTAAGGAGGGAGGTATAGGTATTAGCAATTGAGTGAAACTTCCTGAGGTCTTTCATGGTCACTTTTTGTAGTTTTTGTATATCCGTGAGGGACTTTAGGATTTCTAGGGGGGGGTGCAAAGTCTCAGTGACAGGTTATAGGGCCTTGGTTATAGTGGGGGCAGCTGCGATTCTATAGTGCTGACTTGACTAGCGAGGTCCCTCATGGTGTTGGCAATACTGGTGAGGGTCGACTGGATCAAAGCCAGTGACTGTTGGATAGCAGGGAGGTCTCTTGAAAAGAAAGCGATGAGGTTGGTCTTGTTGTATAACTCTACAGCCATAACATTAGTTATATCGCTTCCTATGAAGCAGCTAGTTCCAGTAGTGTTGTATCATAAGAGATTGGCAAACTCAGATGAAGCAAAGTCTACCTGAACTTTGAAGAGGGCTTCCACCTATTGAATGGTATCAGGGGAGGGGGAAAGTCCTTCGCGAGGGAGGATAGGGGTAGAGGAGAAATAGGGTGGCAGGGGCTGGGGAGCGGCAGGGGTGTTACAATGATACACTGCTAAAGGTTGATGATTAAAATTTCAAATACAGTGTAATTTCAAAGAGTAGAGTTAAGAAGGTTGAGAAGCCTGGGAGACAAAGAACATCGAAACTCTATTCCCATTGAGATAAAAAGTTATCTATACTCCTCCAATAATGGGGCAGATAAAAAACTAACTTAATAGTATGGTCTAGCTATAAAAAGAGGAAATAAAATGAGCAATATAGCTTAAAACAAAAGAAATCCTCCACTCCTACCATTCGCATTACCCTTTGAACAAAAGAAATCCTCCTCTTCCCGGGACCGTGAACCTGACTGATAGATACGATAACAGGCTTGAAGAACTCAGTGGCCAAAGACTGTTACCTCAGAACTACCAGGTTAAATCACTGATTACCCTCCTCCGAACTACCATTTGAATCATCCAATGGCTTAGCTAGAAAAAAGAGACAAAGAACATCGAAACTCTATACCCATTTGTAACTAACTATATATTTCTTCTAGCCAGGGAGACAAAAAACATTGAAACTCTTTTCCTTCTGTAACTCTCTCTAGTGGGTGGCACTATATGCAAACTTAATCAAATGGCCTAACTAAGAGAGGGAGTGATATATCGCTAAGCGCCATCAGGGTAACCCTTCATACGGCCATTGTGATCATCGGTCGCATTCAACAACAGAGCGTCGAAACTTTTTTCCCATTTTTAGACAACTAGCTACAACAACAGAGCGTCGAAACT
>JABYPW010000073.1:0-42768 GCA_016880775.1 Phymatotrichopsis omnivora | reverse complement strand
CATAGTGTAGGTTTTTTTTTTTTTTTTTTTTTTTTAAATGTTTTTGTGGGGTTTTGGGACGATGCTTAGCATGGGTTTACGGGTTATGGTGTTTGTGAGTTTCCTTATGATGTCATGAGTTTTACGTACATATGCCTTTGTCTTTAACATCCGAATGGTAAATCCGGGGAATCGGGGAGTCTGGGAGTGTGATGATTGTATTTCTATGTAGAGTAATATACTCAGTAGACCGGCAATGCCTTTTATGCATTTGCGTAGTTTTAACGAAAGTTTCGGCAGTTATTTCGCTCGTGATATGGCCAATGGCATGGTAGAGTCGGTGCTTCAGCTGAAGAGAGTTTTTGTTGGGATTAAGGTCTCGGGGGAGCATCGGGGTTACAGTAGAAAGTGGAATGGAGAATGGAGACCGGGGTATCGGATGCCTTGTGAGTCGTGAGGTTTTGCATGTTGGCTTTGCATGTTGGCTTTGCATGTTGGCTTTGCATGGGTGCTTTTTGGTGGATACTTTTGGGATTGTGTTCTGGGCTGAACTTGTGTTTTGGTTTTTATTTGTGGGGGTTCTACGGAGGAAATTTTTATCATTGGCGGAAAAAAAAAAGTGTAGTGGGAAGTATTATATAAGGAGTTGTGAAGATTACCAGTGATTTGGTCGTTATTGAGGCTTATTGTTATTCTCGATTGCTGCTGTCGGCGTGATCAATTCCTTCGATATCTCCAAATACGAAGAGCAAAGTCCTGGTTTTATTTGACCAAGCCATCTCTTAAGGCTTCTTCTAGGTACTCTCTATTTCTGAGAGGCTGGGGTTTTAAATCGGAAGTTCTGCCATGTTTGCAAGGGCTCAGTTTGGTGCCGATTGGCATTGGTAAAGCTGGGCGATGCTTATAAAACATGGCTGAAGTGCACGCGCATCGAGGTCGAGAAACCGAGCGTATGGGCGGTATTTATTTATTCTTGTTTTATTTTACTTTCGAATTAGAGGATAGAGCATATGCATAACCTTCTTTTTATAGATGATCTTCCCTGCGCCGTGAAAGAAAAGTTTGACCTCAGCTCAAAGTCCAAAGAGTATCCGGGCACGTTCAACGGAAAAACGTAGTTAAAACCCTACATATGTATATGTATATACACGATAGCGCAGACCCCCAAGCCCAAAGCCTGACTGCGCCGAGATCCGGGCTTGTCGGCTTGTCGGCGGTTTCCGCAGCAGCAGTTGAACTAGCTCCACAAGACAGCTGCAACTCGAGATTATAAATTCGGCGCCTCTCCCCGCCGCAGTTTCAAAAGGACTTTGATCGTTGTTCAGCGCGACGGTGCGGACTCCGGAAAGTAGATGGCGCCTCCACCAGCGAAGAAAACGATTTACTACGGCACGTTTGTGCACGCTGTGAGTTTGAGTAAGCTCGGGATTATCGTGAATGGGGCGATTGGTGTGGCGGAGGACGGGAAGATAAGGTGGATTCTGAATGGGGTGGAGAGCATTGAGGATGCGCGGAAGAGGGGCGGGTGCGGTTGGGGGGAAGACGAGGCGGAGGTCGTTGAAAGCGGGAGTGATGGGTTCTTTTTCCCAGGATTTATCGGTTTGTGCGCTAAAATCAAAGGTATCACGAGTGGGGATGAAAGCTGATGTTAAGAAATAGATACTCATATCCATGCTAGCCAGTACCCCAACGCTGGCCTCTTCGGCAGCTCGACGCTGCTCGAATGGCTCAAGAAATATACCTTCCCCATGGAAGAATCCCTCGGGGATCCCGCAAAGGCGAAAAAAGTTTACACTCGCTGCGTAGCACGTACCCTATCCCATGGAACAACCACCGCAGCGTATTATGCCACCATCCATGTCGAGAGCACCAACGTGCTCGCCAACGTGTGTCTTGAGCTCGGTCAGCGCGCCTTTATTGGCCGTTGCAACATGGATACCGATGCGCAGCCGCCTACCTATCGCGACAAAAGTCCGGACGATGCCATGCACGACACCGAAGCCACCATTGCCCATTGCCGGGAAATTGATCCGCTCGGAGAAATGGTACAGCCGATAGTGACACCTCGGTTTGCTCCGAGCTGTTCAAAGGAGTTGTTGGCACGCTTGGGAAAACTCGCGAAAGATCAGAAGCTGCGATGCCAGACGCACATCTCTGAGAACAAGAAGGAAGTCGAGTGGGTGAAGGAGCTGTTTCCTGGCGCTAGTTCATATGCTGGCGTTTACGATAACTACGAGCTGTTGAATGATCGCATGATACTTGGACATGCTGTGCATTTGACGAGTGATGAGATGGATCTGATTGCGCTGAGAAATGCGAAAGTTTCGCACTGTCCCGTGTCAAACTCCGCGTTGGGAAGCGGGGAGGCAAGGGTACGGAGGATGCTCGATAAAGGTATTACAGTTGGCCTCGGCACCGACGTTTCCGGGGGCTTTTCTCCTAGCGTGTTGGAGTCTGCGCGGCAGGCGGCGTTGGTTTCTAGAAATATTGCCCTGGTGGATGAAGAGAAGGAGCGTGCAAAGTTGTCGATCGAGGAGGTGCTGTATCTTGCTACTCGCGGAGGAGCGCAGGTGGTAGGATTGGAGAATGTTGTGGGGGGCTTCGAAGTAGGGTTCGAGTGGGATGCGATGCAGGTGGGGTTGACAGTGGTGGATGATGCTAGTGGAGAGGAGTTCGCGAAAGTTGTGAACGAGGGATGTGTAGATATTTTTGGCTTCGAGTATTGGGAGGAGAGGATCGCGAAATGGGTTTATAACGGGGATGATAGGAATACTAGGGCTGTTTGGGTAAAGGGTAGGTTGGTGTATAAGAGGGATGTTAAGAAGAAGCAGTAAGAGGATTTTGGAGGTGGAAGCCGAGATTTGGGGTGTTTGGGGGACTTTGTTCTAATGGGTTTGCTTTGGTTTATCGAACTCGAAGGCCTTTGTGGATTATTGGCGATGATTTGAAGTTGGTGTACGAGGGGATAATGATTGCTCTTTGGTGAAAGACCCTTTTATGTTAAATCTTCACGCAAACTCACGAATTTCTCGATTTTTTTTTTTTTTTTTTTTTTCTTTTCTCTCTGCTTACCCTTACCATTACTACTTCAATGCGGAATGTAGATTCTGATTTCTTTTGCTACAATGATCCGCATCTATATACTTATCACGGATAATTATGGGCACCAAGAGTTCGCCACCCTAACCCTTCCTCTCGTTTGGCCGCCGGCATGCGCTGTCTTGGCGGGTACTAATGTTGGCTCAGGGTTGCTCCAAGCATAAATACCTTATCGTAACTTGTCTTTTTCACATACACTTTTGCACTCGAGGAGATTCCAGATGAATAGATATTTTTCTTTAAAAAAAAAAAAATGAATATTACTGGTTACTACTGCGGGGTTTAAATTTATAAATATAACTATAGAAAAAGCGCCGCCGATAAAAGTATTTCTTTGAAAATTGCTACTGGCCATTTTCTGCTACGTGGAGACAGTGATGCACTATTTCTGGGCACGGTATCGCTGTGTTGAATAAATTTGTTATACATATATAAAATTGCTTCCATTGATAGTGCCTAACGAGAAGATGGAAGAGGTACATGGAGTTTGATATATTTGAAAATTCCTGGGTTTTTGGTCAACAGGCAAACAATCTTGGCTCTTTTACTTAGTTAACTCGAGAATGGGAAACTGGAGTGGCAAGGCAAAGCTACTGATTACATAATAGAGGGCACACCATCACCATTTGGAGACTTTCTTAGGATGCAATTATTACTAACTTTATTTAGAAAAGTGAATTCCTGCTTATGCAAACAAATTAGATAACACTACCTAGCCTTTGAGGAATGGTGTTTCTGAGGTCCAATTAAAATATATAGCATATATATCTTGCTACTTCTTCTAGTCATCATCACTAGATTAAGGCTTGCTAAAAAAAATTTTTTTTTTCTTTTTTTTTCCATTTTTATTTTATTCATATAGCCTAAAGGCTATTTGTTAAAAAGAATATTCTCTTATAGCTATTAAAAGCTATAGAGTAATAAGAATTAATCTCCTCTATAGAAAAGTAGCATACTAGAAAAACATAGGAGAATACCTGTACTATAGTTCAGGTGCTCAACAAATGAAAGACTAAGTATATATTTCAATTGTTACTAATCCTGACCTACTAGTAAAAGGAAAAAGGGGAAAAGGAGTAGAGAAACTAGATAAGTAGATAAAAATAACAAAAAGTAAAAGGTATATAATAGGATAAATAATAGGGATCTAGTCTATAAATCTATTAGTATTCTAATGTTTGTGTATTCCTATGGTATGGTTTTTGCCATTCTAATTAGCCTAGTAGGTATTCAGTCTTCTGGGGTTTTTTTTTTTAGCATAGACTTATCAGTGAAGTTTAAAGATGTAAGTAGAATAAGGTAGCTAGATTCTTAGTAGTTATTCTAGGGGGCCTATGTACTAGTCTTATAAGCTCTAAGAGTATTAATACTAAGAATTTACATCGTAGTCTAAGAGGTACAACAGATATCCTATATAGTATATATTATAGTATAGGGCAAAGGGAGTAGTATCAATGACTAGATTAAGTAAGCAGCTCTATTATATGTGCAAGTGGCTTCCCATTTTGATCACTTACAATATGGATAGGGCATTTATACTTGATGAGGAGCAAGGACATAGTTACATATTATAAGAGCATAAGGTATGTACCTTCATTTGCTAAGCACTGTCAGGGTAACCTTTACACAGGTAGCTCTATTATATGATGACCACCATCCTCTTTAACAAGATAATGTATTATACAAGTAGAAGGCTTATTAATATTAGAGGGGGTTATTGTCATAAATAGAGTTGAAGAACCTGTAGCCTATGACTTTAGAAGTGTACCTAGCCTAATACATACCATGATTGATAATACAATGAAAGGTACTACACATAGTGAAAGAAGGTACTACAAAAGGGATTAAGTAGAAAGAATAAAGGTATTTGAGGTAGTATTAGTAATATAGTCCAAGGAACTACAAGAATACAAGAGTAGGATAGTAGGGTAGTAATAGGAAATGGTGTGGTTATGTATGAAGGTAAAGATATATGGTAATAATAACCTAGAATAGTTAGGATTTAGGATTGCTAGAGAAGAGTGAGTCATTAGTATAGTAATAGGATATATTCCTTTAATGTAGTTATATATATAGGAAGTGAGTTATTAATATAGTTTTAGGATATAGTCCTTTGATATAGTCTAATAGTTATAGGATATAGTCCTTTGATATAGTCTAATAGTTATAGTATATAGTCCTTTGATATAGTCTGATAGTTATAGGATATAGTCCTTTAATATAGTCTAATAGTTATAGGATATAGTCCTTTGTTATAGTCTAATAGTTATAGGATATAGTCCTTTGATTATAAAGGATAACTCCTTCAGCGATACAACTGATACTTAGTCTATATTAGGGTTTAGGGGTAAATCAGGATAGAAGAAGATATACAACTCTTTAGAGGACTTAAGAGTGCACATTGAGTGAGGCAATGATGTGCTGAAGGTTTGTAGGAATAACTCTTGTACTCCTAAGGTGTATACTTAAGATACTGCATGAAGAAGAAAGAGAAAGGAAATACAGGACCACAAGATTTCCTTCTCTTTTATACTAATCGCCAAGAGTACTGCCTCCCTTCTAGAGTAGTCTCTGTAAAACCTGCTTTATCCACATAACCCTTTTCCATATATCATTCAATCTAAATACTGTTCCCATGACCTCTGCAAGGCAGACAGCTAAACATGAGTGACCATATATGACCGAGTGATAATTCATGATTCATAATGCAGAATTCCAAAGAACATCACTGACAATAGGAAATATAAGGAGAATATAACAAGTAGGAAAGTACATGACCACGGTTCATTACATTGATATAGTCTAATAGATAGCAAGTAAGTCATTAGTATGGTTATATGATATCGTTATTTAGTATGATCATAAGAATAGAGGGTATCATGAGTTAGAAAACAGCTTTATTAGTATAATAGTAGAGGGATATAAAAAGTATAAATGATAGTGCTATAGCTAATAGTAGGTAAAGGTACTTTATAATGCTCCTATATATAGTCACCTCTTATCTAGAAGATGGATGTACATGCTGTGCTATAGTATACTGTAATGGTAGAAAAAGTGAAGAAATAGCAACAATAATAATGATACTATAGCTAGTCACTCTTTCCTTCCTCCTTTATATAATAACTTAGCCTCAACTCCTAATATTTAGAGCTTAGCTTATAATACATCCTCTCTCTTTATTACTCTACTCTTAGTCTTTACCTTAGCCCTTATATAGAGGTAAGTATATTATATACTTGATGCTTAAGTGTTTGAGTATTCCTATCTTTGTTATCCTTCTTACTCTAGCCCTTATGATTAGCATAGTAATAGATCTCTATCATATCCTCTTATCCTAGTCCTAATCAAGTAGTATCAAGTTTATTAGGCTTGTTACTTATATAGTATATAATGTAGTTCTCTATTACCTATGATTCTTATCTTAGTCTTAGTTAGGAGTCCTCCTAACAGTAATTCATTTTTATCCTTAATGATCCCAAAGGGGTTATCTGAAAAGAATATTCTTAAAGAACTATTAAAAGCTATAGAGTAATAAGGAGTTATCTCCCTAAGAACAAAGAAAGGTAGTACTACCAAAATATTAAAAAATATCTATACTATAGTTTTTAGTACCTAAGAGTTAGATCTAAATATATGTTTCCATCTTTACTTATTATAGTATAGTGGTAGACACCTAAAATTGACCCTTATATATCATTTATTTAATTGATTAATTATTATATAGTATACTTAGTAATATACCTAAAAGAATAGAGAAAATATAAGATAAAACTTTATTACTTCTACATTGAAGTTCCTATTACAATTACTTGTAATATGGATAGGGTGTTTATACTTGATTATGAGCAAGGACATAGTCATACATTGTAGGAGCATCAGGTGTACACCTTTATTCACCAAGCACTATCAGGGTAACCTTTATACAGCAAACTTTATTGCTTCCAAGTATATCTTATATACATAATATTGGACATGAAAAAATAAAAGGGGGGGGAAAAAAAATACTAGCATCTATGTATTTATAGAAGTAAGATATACTTAGTCATCATAAAAATCCCACCTAAAATACTTAGTAATATAGAAAAAACAAAGGAAGGAAAAAATATATATTTGAACTTATAAACTTTGTAATATCAAACTTTCATGAAAGGTTACTAACTAATTCCCAAAACTAGTTAATATAGTTATTTAGGTTATAGGAATAATTTAATATTTACCACTAGACTATTCTATCAAATCTCTATAAGTACAAAAGACTTTATAATTATAAAGGATAGAAATATTGAGCTATTACTACTGAGAAATTATATTGTAGACTTGAAAAGTAGGATAGTGTAATGAACTGTGGTAATATACTTTCCTATTTGTTATATTCTCCTCATGTTTCCTACTGTTAGTGATGTTCTTTGGAATTCCACATCATGAATCATGAAGTATCACTTAGTCATGTATGGTCACTTATGTTTAGCTGTTTACCTTGCCGAGGTCATGAGAATAGTATTTATATTCAATGATGAATAGGAAGAGGTCATGTGGACAAAACAGGTTTTACAGAGACTACTCTAGAAGGGAGGCAGTGCTATTGGCATTTGGTATAAAAGACAGAGAAATCTGTATAGTCCTGTATTTCTCCTTTCTTCAGCTACTGGTTCAGTCCTTATAAGTGAATGTGACTGATGACCTCAATGGCTATATGAAGGGTTACCCTGATAGCACTTAGCAAGACTACTCCTATATATGTGGCTATGTCTTTGCAATTGAGTTTGTGTACACCCCCTACCTATACAATAGTGAACCAAGGGACAAGCATATCCCCTTCTTTCTTTGGCTGTATGAAGGGTTACCCTGACACCGCTTAGCGAGATCGCTTATATGTATGTGGCTATGTCTTTGCAATTAAGTTTATGTACATGCCCTACCTGTATAATAGTGAACTAATGGAGAAGCATATCCTCCTTCTTTCTTCAGATAACCTGTCCAATAGAGAACCGAGGGAGAAGTATATCCTCCTTCTTTCTTTGGCCATATAAAGGGTTACCCTAATAGCACTTAGCAAATTTGCTCCTGTGTTATGTGACTATGTCATATGCAATTAAGTTTGTGCAATACCCCATCCATACATCACTAATCTGAAGGAAGATCAAGTCCTCCTTCTTTCTTCAGGACCAATGATTTAAGTCCTAGGATAACAAATTGAGCACTCAGAAAACCTAAGGTACATAGGGGTCATCATGAATGCTAATAAAGGGTACAAATATCACTACCAGCATAGAGCCAGAGTAGCTAGAGATGTATTAGCCAGGCTTCAAAGGCTATCCATAGGAGTATATGGACTGAACCCATTCATGGTACAGAACTAGTAAAAGCAGTATTAATCCCAACTCTGATGTACAGTACAGATATGTTCCACCCCTATAATGTTACCAAAGGAATATGTAACATACCAGATAGGATGCTGGCACCTGGAGGGAAATGGCTATGCAGTATACATAGGTCCTATCATGGCAGGTGTCTTCAGGTGTTATGATATTTGGTAAATTACAAGTGCCACTCAACAAAGAATGTATTACTGAGTAAACTCAGATATCTCAATAGTTCTAAGTCTAGATCCATACATACACTTTCCTAAGATGAAGGTGAGGGAGAGAACAAAGTTTAGAGGTAAGAAGGAATATATTCTTAAGGCTTATAGCTAGTCTGTAGACTAAAGAGAGAAGGAAAAGAAAGACACAGAAGTGATAATACTCTATTCCTATATTTTAAGACATAGAAGATGATGATGATGATTACTTGATTCGTATTGTAGGTAAGATACAGAAGTGACTAACAACGTCTCTTTAAATACCCTTTCCATCCAAAGAAATGAGTCATCAATAATATAAGAGATTATATAATAAATACAACCTGAAAGAAACCCTTAGAACCTCTATAACTCATTCTGATATCATCTCGTATGATCATAACATTCCTAAGAGTAATAATAGAATTGATCAGTATAGTTGTGAGCAATAGATTACTGATCTCTGGTGGATAGTCATTATGCGATACAGGCTCGATTGGCTTATAGGTCATACTGTTACATTGACTAGACATGCGAGTTACCTGAGTTATCTGATCACATGTTAGGGCACATATCAGAGAATGATGGATTAGTCAGATCCTGACTGATCTTAATAGAGGTGACACATTCAAATCTTCAGAGGTAGAGCCTACCTGTACAGGAAAGATATAAGCTATGATGGTGGGGTATACATACTGAAGGTGCTCAACTAACATAACCTATTATCATGCATAGGCCTTGGTACCATGGCTGTAACAGCTCCATAGATAATAAAAAGAGCATTATAGCAGCCAAACTCTTCCTAGCAGTGCTCTAAGTCAAAAGACACCAGGTGAACTATAGAGCAAGGATGCTCACTATTGACCTGACCCACCTAAACTTCAAAAGACTTCCTAACATGCTAGGAAAATACTAAGGAAAAGAAACCCCCATCAGAATGATATTATGGAGACTGGAAACCTTGGCATAGCCCATAGCTAGATAGCTTCAGATAGATGCCATAATAGGCACCATTAGAGAAAGTATAGGAGGCCAAAATCTAACCTCATTTAACCTGATGCCAGAGGTTTGCCTGTGGCCAATATCACTAGAAGGAAAACTGAGGGTAATTAACTTCCTAGAAAAAGACTAGGCAGTAGTAATGTAGCTAAGAACTTTTGGAGACTTAGAACTAGCCATCTTTACCAATGCCTCCTAGCTGGACAAGAAAAGCCAAGTAGGCTTTATAGCAATAATGTATAGTAGGGGGAAGGAATTGAAAAGAGTAGTAGAAGCCCTCAGAACCAAAGTACAAGTCTTTGATAGAGAACTCGAATGAATTAGAATGGTGTTCGAGATGGCATACACCTGGATAAGGAACTGAAGGAAAGTAAGCAAAGTCCTAGTCTTTAGCAACTCCTAGGTAGTGATTGTTATAGGAACCTCTCTATGAGTTCTACATGCCAGTTGGCTATCCTACCCAACATCTCAAATCAGCTCGGAGATATGAGCTGAAGATTAGATAACTTGCCTACAAGGTAATTCTCCTTGTCATGTACAGTGTACCAATCTCTATCCAAGATCTGACTTGAGAGTTATTACTTCTTAAGGTCTATTACCTAAGAGACAAAGGCTAGGGGTCAGGAACTTGCAAACCAAGATCTGACTTGAGAGTTATTACTTCTTAAGGTCTATTACCTAAGAGACAAAGGCTAGGGGTCAGGAACTTGCAAACTAGGTAATCCTCAATATTGTGTATAGTGTATCAATCTCTATCCGAGATCTGACTTTGAGAATTGTTACTCCTCTAATCAAGTTCTCTAACCTCAGATGGATAAAGGAACTATTTATCTTAATAAACAATGGGAGTGGTTATATACCTATAAATGGCTACACTACCCTCTGGATCACCTGATCAACATCAAGTGAACACCATTCCCCTTCTTATATAACTGAGAAGTACGTTCTGGTCTTTAGAAGACCATTGACATAACTCAGTCCTTCAATCTATCATCAAGATAACTAAGACAATAGAAGAGAGGTAAATCACTGCACAATAGGTATAGATTTCCCCACACAAGGCTAGTCACTACTACCAGCAGGTAGTGACAGAGTTGACAAGCCTGGGTAAGACAATAAATATAAGAAGTAGCCCATATCTTGCTTCGTTAAGCATGAGGATCAGTAATGCCAATGATGAGCTTTATTAATCATAAGAAGGTCATCATAGAGGTAGCCTAAGTTAGGCCTATAGAGATGGAGACAAAGATACCACTGAGGTAGGCTTAGGCAAGCCCATGGTATTGGAGATGAAGATACCGCTAAGGTAGGCTTTAACAAGGCCATAGTATTAGAGATGAAGATACTGCTGAGGTAGGCTTTAGTAAGCCCAAGGTATTGGAGATGAAGATACCACTGAGGTAGGCTTCAGAAAGCCTATGGTATTGGAGATAAAGATACCGCTAAGGTAGGCTTTGGTAAGCTGATAGCATCAGAGATGAAGATACCACTGTGGTAGGCTTTGGCAAGCCTATAGTATCAGAGAAAGGAACCTGGCAGAATCTGGCAGAATTTTATGATAGAGGAAAATCAGAAGTAGCTAGCAGATACTAAGGAATTCCCACAGTGAAATGTAGAGCTCAGGATATCACCACCAGCAGTACAATTATAATTACTACAGTCCTAAGATGATTATGATTCCCAGGAGTGTACTTCATAAGTTGAGTTACACCAGAGTTGAACCTGTGACCACACACAGGTGTATGTGGTATACAGTCTTCACCTTTGGGATCACATTCTATAGAATAAGACCTTCACCACTGTGCCAAGCTGCTAGATCGACAAGCCCATTGATAATAAGGAAGGAGATACTACTGAGGTAGGCTTTGTGAAGCCTATGGTATTGAAGATAAAGATATTACTGAGGTGGGATTCAATAAGCCCATGGTATTAAGGAAGGAGATACCACTGAGGTAGGCTTTATGACGCCTACAGTATCGAAGATAAAGATACTGCTGAGGTGGGCTTTGATAAGCCTACAGTATTGAGAAAGGAGATACCACTAGGGTAGGATTTGTCGAGCCCATCTGTGATGGATCACCCTATATAGTTCATATATGACTCGGTAAAGATACCTCAGGCACACTTCGCAAATGCTACTGAGTAAACTCAGATATCTCGGCTAAATGAAAGCTTAACTGGAAGATATCTTTCCTACAGCGGAACAGGGTAGACTTCAAGTAGAAGATAAGAAAGATGAATATATTCTATAAGGCTTGAAGATAACTCAAGGCTCTCACAATGGTGATCACAAGGTAGATAAGTAGCTATGTGCTAAAGAAGGAAGGAAGGAAAGAAGACAAGACAAAGATAACCGCATGCTTATATATCTATCCTTCACCTGAGCTGACAAAGAGATGACAAAGGAAATAGAAATACAAAGAACTAAGACCTGTTCTAGACCATCTCCTGATTCCTAATTGCTGAAGCCTATAGAAGAGTCTGGAAAGGACAGGACGCGATTAGTACTCGATTTGACTATGATCGCCTATCACCCTCTTGGGCCTCACTCCTGACTTATGATAGTCTCTTGCGATATGAGTCTGATTGCCTGATCATGACCTCATAGCTAACTAGGCCAATGTCACATCATACCGATAGCTGATTACATGGTAACTATGGGGCTGACCTCCCACGCCTAGTCAGGGCTAACGGCAAAGCTATACTATACCACGCCATGCCATCAGGTCATGTGATAGAGGATCGTCTCCAGAGCACTTGACACAATGGTGAAGGGTAGAGATAGCATACTCATATGTTGGCATTCTAGACATAACCTCTATCATAGCACATTATCCAGGTACCTTGATGCTGACCACTACCGGTATTCATAACACTATGCCCCTTATAAGGCGTATGGTCCCCATGTGCATAGGAGTTAGTCTTATGCCGATTCTCCTTCTCTCCCTGAGAGCAACTGGGATGAGAGGACAGTTTCCTGTAGCCTGTAGGGGGAGATCATCCTAACTCAATAGAGCTTAAAGGGGATTCAGGATCATATGATGGACACAATGGTGTCGCCCCACTGCATTAAAGGGAAACTCAACTGTGGAGGAAGGAGCAACTATACATACCTCAATTCCTCCATTTTTGCTTGCATAGTAGAGCCTCCTCTGACTTAGTGGCTTGGCACTCTGCCTCCGGATAGGCCTGTCGAAAGGTCACAAGAGCATTGATGGGTTCACCATTAACTAGCAGTGACTCCAAAGGTTCCCAACTACCCTCATCCTATGAGTATCCTTTCCACCCTACCAAATATTCCACCTGCTTGCTTTTCCAATTGTTCTCAACCTTGGCTATTTCATAAATAAAAAAGTAGTTTTCACCCTCCTCAATCTCAGGGGCAGGAGGAGGATAAACAGGGAACCGCTCAGAAATGTGGTAGGGTTCTAGCTTCAATACATAGAAAATAGGGTAGATCTTCTAGGGAAAGGGAAGTTTGAGTTTGTAGGCCCGAGGCCCGATGGGTTTGATTACCTTGAAGGGGCCTACAAACTTGGTGTCTAACGTGCAGGAAGGTTGGGAGGGGGTGGTATCATCTCGCTTAAGGAAGATACGGTCTCTAGGCTAAAGAGCCAGGAAGGCTTGGTGAGACTTGTCATACCACGCAACCATATTTTGTTGGGCTAAGAAAAGACATTGCCAGATGGTGGTCCATTCTTGAGTTAAGGCCTCACTTCCCCAATAGGTGGAGACTGTTTGAATTGCATCAAGCGAAGGGTGATATCCAAAATTGGCGTAAAAAGGGGACACCCCAGTGGAGGATGACTTGGCATTATTGTACATGAATTCTGCTAGGGTGAGAAAGAAAACCTAATCAGATTGCTTGAAGGTGACATATATGTGGAGGTAAGCTTCCAGGACCTGGTTTAGCTATTCAGTTTGTCCGTCTGTCTAGGGGTGAGCAGCAGTACTCTTTGACAACCGAACCCTAAGATTTTCCATCATATGACCCCAGAAGGCTTCGAACTTGTGGTCATGGTCAGAGACGATGTTGGCTGGAAGGCCATGGTGTCTCCAAATCTCATGGACAAAGATGTTGGCGAGGTGCCTGGAGTCGACATTAGGGCTAAGAGGAATGAAGTGCGCTATCTTAGAAAACTGATCAATGATTACCTACACTTGGGTAAAGCCATCAGAAGGAGGGAGGTCCGTCATGAAGTCCATGGAGATCAATTCCCATGGCCTGTAGGGTATCTCCAATAGAAGCAGTTACCCATAGGCCTTGTGTCGGCGAGCTTTATTCTGCTGGCACTGGTCATATACAGAGATATACTTGGCTATATCCTACCTTCGATGTGGCCAGTAGAAGTCTCTATCGATAAGATCAAAGGTCTTATCTCAGCCTAAGTGGCCAGCTGTGGGGTGATCATGCATAGACCTGAGAACCTCAGTGTGAAGAGATAGGGGTACATACCACAAGCCATTCCACATTGGAAGGCTGTCATGAACACTGTAGGGTTCCTGTAGTGAGCTTAGAATGCATTGGCATTCAGGGTCAGCAGCAATGGCTTCTCTCAAGGCTTGGTGAAAGGAATGATTGAGCGAGGTATACAACTTCTCAATCGCAGTAATATACTATCCTTTCTTGAGGAAAAGAAAACTGAGCTCTGGTGCCCCCTCTGTAAGGACGTGGTCCCTACATCTGCTCAAAGCATCAGCC
The DNA here is from genome assembly GCA_016880775.1 of Phymatotrichopsis omnivora. Taxonomy (NCBI): domain Eukaryota; kingdom Fungi; phylum Ascomycota; class Pezizomycetes; order Pezizales; family Rhizinaceae; genus Phymatotrichopsis; species Phymatotrichopsis omnivora. The sequence goes on along the minus strand of JABYPW010000073.1, from coordinate 28,429 downwards.
GCATCATTGGACTTACCTGGCTGATACACTATCTGGAAATCGATGGTGCCCAATTTCTCCATCCACTGGGCCTGTCTCCTAGAGAGGAGCCAAGTGGTCGTAAAGTACTCCAGGTTCTTATGGTCTGTCACCACCAGTACTGGATGAGCCATTCCCTCACACCAATATCTCCATTGCATGTAGAGGCAGTAGAACACTGCTAGTATTCCCTTATCATAGATCTTGTAATTCTACTCTGCTGGTTTAAGTTTGCGAGAGTGGAAAGCCAATGGGTGAACAGAGCCATCAGGAAACTACTACGACAGTACGCCCCCAAGGGCAAAGTCACTGGCATTGGTTTCAGCTTGAAGGGGGGTTTGAGAATCGTGGTGGACAAGGATAGGTACAGAGGTGAAGAGGGCCTTAAGGGTATCAAAGGTAGATTACTGCAGAGACCCCAAGGTCTAGGGCTGGTCTTGTTTGGTGAGGTTTATCAGGGGCGTGGCGATCTTTGAAAATCCTTAGATAAATACCTGATAAAAGTTGGCCAGGCCAAGGAAAGAATGGACATCACGAACTATAGTGGGAGTTGGCCAGTCTCAGATAGCTTGAATCCTATCCTTGGAAATGCTAATATCCTTGTCAGAAATGATAAACCCAAGGAATTCCACCTCATGGACCCCCCAGATGCACTTTGCCAGTTTAAGGGTAAGCTTGTGGTGGTCAAGGCACTTGAGAACTTCATGCACAAGGTGGTCATGTTCTTCCTTGGTTGTGGCATAGATTAGGATGTCATCTTGATAAATGAGGACACCTAAATCTAGAAGGTCATGGAAGATCGTATTCATCATTTCTTAAAAGACAGCAGGGGTATTGTAGAGACTAAATGGCATCACCAAATACTTGTACTGGCTATGTAAAGGACAACTCCTTCAGCGATACAACTGATGCTCAGTCTGTATCGGGGTTTAGGGGTAAATCAGGATGGAAGAATATACACGACTCTTTAGAGGGTTCAAGAGATGTGCATCGAGTGAGGCAGCGACATGCTGAAGGTTTGTGGGAATAAATCTTTATTCCTAAGGTGTATACTTAAGATACTGCATAAAGAAGAAAGAGAAAGGAAATACAGGACCATGAGATTTCCTTCTCTTTTATACCAATTGCTAAGAGCACTGCCTCCCTTCTAGAGGAGTCTCTATAAAACCTGTTTTATCTATATGACCCTTTTCCATATGTCATTCAATCTAACACTGTTCTCATGACCTCCGCAAGGCAGACAGCTAAACATGAGTGACCATACATGACCAAGTGACAATTTATAACTCATAATGCGGGATTCCAAAGAACATCACTGACAATAGGAAACACAAGGAGAATACAACAAGTAGGAAAGTACATGACCACGATTTATTACAGTATCCCCCTCTTTAAGCTGGAACTCCTGGGATAGCTAGGAATACTTCTTCCCTCAGGTGGTCATCTCTCACATTCTCTACTATCCAGTGCAATCTTTCCCTAACATTTCTAAGCCAGATGTGTAGGGGCATCGGTGGGCAATACTGGCACACTGCTGAATCACATTCAGCTACCTCTGGTGGTGCCTCAGGTAGGTGTTCCTCCTTTATCTCCAGGAGCTGAGGATCGATAGGAACTATTGGTACTGGTGGGGGGGTGTATCCACTGCAATCCTAACATGATAGGACAGTCTGCTAACTTCATGATGTAGAATAACACTTGTTCCTTCTTTGGTTCAACCTGGATTTCCACTTTAGTGACCTTGGTGATTTTCCCGCTACTTGCTTGTCTTCTATCAACAACTGTCAAGTTCCTTGGGATCTCTAACTTTGACATAGCGAAACTGTTTCTTTGCGCAAATGTTTCGTCCATAAATGCGAAACCGGTTGCCCCTGTGTCTAATAGGGTATAACACTCCATAGTGTTATTCAATATTGCTTGGACTATCAAATGTTCTCCTTCTAAGAACATTTCTGACTTCTCTGTTCTGGCAGCTTTCTGGGTAAGGCTTTTCCCTTGGGTTTTCCTCAGAGCTAGACCACCATCTAGTTCTGACTCTTAGAGTTTCCTGACTGGATTGTAACAGTTGCCACTTTCGCACTAGTGGTCTTTGACTCTTTGCTGGTTTCCTTCTTTGGACAGTTCCTGGTGTAGTGTCCCTCTTTGCCACAACTGAAACATAAGCCTTTGTTTTTATGGCGATCCCTCTCTTCCTGAGTGATCTTTTCTTTTTCCAGATGTTGTCCCTTCTGGCGGTAGGTGCTGAACTTTGTCTATTTCTTAAAGCCTTGCTTCTGCTGTTCTTCTCAGGACTTGCTACTGGGTCTCTCTTCCTTCTTCAGGATTGACTCAAGTTGACTCTCTAACTGGATACACAGTTGTATGAACTCGGAGTATGTCTTAGGGAGGTTCGACTGGTAGGCCAGGGCTTCGTGGACTTTTCCTTTCAGTCATTTCTTGAACAGGAGTATCCTTATCCTGTCATCCTCAGGTAGATTGGCATTGAATGCGAGACTGTCAAAGTCTGCACAGTACTCAGACATGTTCCCTTTCTGTCTGAGGTTTTCCAGTTGCTGGTAAGCTGTATTATCCTTGTCTGGATCATCATACGCCTTCCTTAAAGCTTCCTCAAAGGCTAACCATGTTTCCTCAGGTGCTTTTTCATTCTTAGAGTTTTTCACCCTTCTGGCAATGTACCATTTTTGCACTGGTCCTTTCAAAAACGATGCTGCCCACTTAATCTTGTGGCCCTCATCTTCGAACCTATCCTTATTGACCTCGAAGGTGTCCATACACCTCGTGATGAATAAGTATAACTGGGCACAATCCTTCCCATCAAATGCTTTAGGGTCCTTGAGCTTTGCTAGCTTAGGCATTTCTTGTGCTTGCTGTTACTCCTCTTCCAGTTCTTGTTGTAGGGTGTCAATCCTTAACTGGAGTGTAATCCGCTCTTGCCTCAGGTTCTCAAGTTGTTCACTTTCTGGTACTTGCTCCTTCTTACGGTTTTCGATTTGTTGCTAATCTGCAACTTGCTGCTGTCTTAGGCCCTCGATCTCTTGTTCTTGATCAATACTAGAGTTGTAGCGCTCTCTGATCCAGTTTCTGATCCTTTGGTACTGTGGAATGGCCTAGCCTTTATTGAGGTTGTAGATATCTCACTGGAGCTGTAGTTCTTCTAGGCCTGGGATGGGATATGCCTCTTCTATATCCTCAGGTGGGTCTGGAAGCTTTTCCCTGGTAGACCTTGACTAATGCCGATAACTTTTTGCTGCTAGGAACTCGTCGATGCTAGGGTCTAGGATGGCGGGTAGGAGGATTCTGAGTTTGTCAAGCTGGACTAGGGTGACGGGGTGGTTCTGATGTAGCACAACAAGATCATCCTTGTACAGATAGAGAATAATCTTATCTTCGCTTTCCTGGTGTACTGGCTATGTCTGGGAGAATAGTGACTTTAACTGTAAGGTTGTCAACCTTAGATTTCTTAAGATATTCCAGGAATTTGAGGGCAGCATCTTCCAATTCCTCATCTAGCAGAAAACTCCCAGTTATAGCGTCGGTATCTGACCACAGGCACAAGCGTAGAACTGGTGCTTTTCCTGGGTCTGGTGTGACTGTTACCACTTGCAGCACCTGGTACTCAGTGGTGGAAGTAGACTCTGTCATTCCAATGGTTGTCACAGTGACAGTCTTTGCAGAAGAACCTGTTTATTTGCCCGTTGCAGTTCCTGATGCAGAAACCCTTTTTCCACTGTAGCCTAGTTGCCTTCTCGAGTTTCTGTTGCTCCCTAGTCTTGCAGCGTAGGTGGTGGTCAATAGGGTTGACTTTGCAACGGCAGATACTACACCAAACTTTCTGGGCTTTTGCTGGTCTCTCAGAAAATACCTTTGGTGATGCTGGTCTCTGTGCTAGCCTAGCCTAGACCTCTGAGCTGAAATAGACTCTGCAATTCCTCTTTTGGGAGGTGGGATCTGCAGGTCTTTGGGTTCTTCTGGAGGAAGCAGGTTCTTGTCTTGTAGCAGCCTAGTAATTTCCTCGATAGTGAACTGGGGTTACTCTCCTTGGAAGTTCTCGTTGACTGCAGATGACATCCAATGTCACCTGAATTCTCATGTATCTTCTTCGATGGTGATTTCTGAAAAGACACAGTATAGTGTAAAGGATAACTCCTTTAGCGATACAACTGATGCTCAGTCTATATCAGGGTTTGGGGGTAAATCAGGATGGAAGAATATATATGACTCTTTAGAGGGTTCAAGAGATGCGCATCGAGCGAGGCAGTGACGTGCTGAAGGTTTGTGGGAATAACTCTTTATTCATAAGGTGTATACTTAAGATACTGTATAAAGAAGAAAGAGAAAGGAAATACAGGACCGCAAGATTTCCTTCTCTTTTATACCAATCGCCAAGAGCACTGCCTCCCTTCTAGAGCAGTCTCTATAAAACCTGTTTTGTCCATATGACCCTTTTCCATACGTCATTCAATCTAACACTGTTCTCATGACCTCCGCAAGGCAGACAGCTAAACATGAGTGACCATACATGACCAAGTGACAATTCATGGCTCATAACGTGGGATTCCAAAGAACATCACTGACAATAGGAAACACAAGGAGAATATAACAAGTAGGAAAGTACATGACCACAATTCATTACAAGCCATAATGAGTGCGAAAAGATGTTTTCCACTTGTCACCCTCAGCGATGTGAATCAGGTTGTAGCCATTCTTAAGGTCAAGCTTGGTGAACCATTTTGCATTGCCGATTCAGTCTATAAGTTCACCCATAAGGGGGAGAGGATAGCAGTTTTGAATAACAATCTTATTCAAACCCCAGTTCTTGACACAAAGGTATAGGGAACCATCAGCCTTCTTCATAAACAGGATAGGAGCACCTATGGAAGACTTGGAGGGCCTTATCTTCCCCTCCTTGATCATCTGATCAAGGTACTCATGCAGGGCCTAGAGCTCAGTCTCAGATAGATGGTAAAGTGGGCCCCAGGGAGGAGTTGTTCCCTCCTTTAGATCAATTTTGCAGTCCCATTCCTAATGGGGAGGGAGCGAGGAGGCTAGTCATTTGGAGAAGACAGTAGGATAGATCTGTTCCTACTTGTCACCTTCAGAGGTCAAGGAGATGGAAGACCGCATGAAGAGCTCAGCAAAGCTGCCCACTGGAGCTCTAGTCATAGCAGCACACTAACGATGGATAACTCCTTCATTGACTGGGGTGTCCACCCACCCTAACAGTCCACCACTGACAGCTTCAGTGTTGGTGTAGAAGTTATCGTCCTTAATCAACTCAAATGCCAAGGCCATCTGGACATTAGGGGTCACAAGATGGTTCCTGCATTTGGAGGAGGGAAATTGAATGAGAATAGCCTGGTCATAATTGACCTGTAGTTCATGATCTTGGAACCACTTAACAGGAAGATATATGTCTACATCTGGAGGCATAGGGCCTACATTGAAATCTATAAGTTTGCGATAGTTGAGGACCTGTATCTGAAGCTTTAGAGTGTAATACCACTCCTGATAACAGGAACCATCGTAGGCAAACACGTTGACTGCCTGGGACCGCTTCTTCTTAGGGACAGGGAGCCAATTAGAGATGTAGGTGCCCATCGCTCCATTGTCCAATTTGGCTGTAGCTTTAATTATGTGTACTTGGGGACCTTCAACGGAATAGGTTTTCCAGCACTAAGTGACTAGAACCGTAATACACCTGCCCTGGGTAGGGCCTTCTTTGGAGGAAACAATGGTTGACATGATGGCAGTAGCGAATACATTCCCTGATCTCTCCCAGGAAACTCATGGCCGGAGCTCACTATATGTCTTGTCCGTAAGGAGGTTGTCCTAAATGTAGGAGTTGGAAAGGCGGTGGAGGCAGAATTGATAATCGGATAGATTGCAGTAAAGAGTGGTGGTCTGCTATATAGCCAGTATATTTTGACCCAGAATAGGTCCTCCTTAGGCAGAACTTACAAAAGAAAGGAAACACAACCTCTAGTCAACGCCTCTAGAAAAAGAAGGAAAATAATACATAAGGGTATCATAATAGTCGTAATGGACATTAGGTCATAACACATCACTCATGGGTATCATCAATGACATTAGCCTCAATGCTGGCAGGCCCACCCACCGAGAACACAATAATAGTTACGAACACTAACTCCTGAGTAATAAAGAAAGTACAAGGAAACTTCAATCAATGGACTTTAAGGAAATTTCGTGCTACAAATTCAATGCTTCAAACCAACTGGGTCTTAAAGGAAACAGAGAACAAAGGAAAACAGGAGAGGTGGTATAGGATACCACATGAGGAAAAGGGGTACTTACACCATATGGATGTTATCCCCATCCTTCTAGTTATCTGGGAGGTCGACCACTTGCACTGCAGACGTCTTTTGCTGCTTAGAGGAGGGGAGTTCCCATCACCATCCGCCTTTCTCTTGGTCGAAGTAGACGCGATCTTGACCGCGGAGATAGAGAACTTCCTCATAGAGTAGCAGTCCTTAACACTATGGTGTTTGGATAAGCAGTACAAATAGGCCTTATTCTTCTTAGCCCACTCCTTCTCTTCCTCAGTGAGTTGAGGAAGCTTCCCTTTGTCCTGGGAAGAGGACCCCGAGGGATGCTTATCCTGGGTCTTTCTTGGCTTAGGAGAAGAAGTAGACTAGCTAGGGTTCTGCTTAGTCATTTGTCCCTTGTGGGACTCCTGGATGGCCACCTGGGCATCCTCCATCGCTAGGCCCACTTGCACTACACGAGAGAGCCACTTAGCTGCTGGAGTCTCATGCATAGTTTGGGCTGCCATTGCTAGGTGGAGATCTTCCTTCAGGCCCCTCTCAACCTAAAACTTGAAGGACTCCTTGTCTCCTTGGATGACCTAGTTAAGAGCCTCTATATGGGTGAGGTAGGAGAGGATGCCTTTGGTCTGTTTGGCATTGATCATCTCCCTGATGGCCTGGGGTTTGGTGGCAAAGGCCCCAAAGTATATCTTCATAGCCTCTGTGAAGTCGTCCTAGATAGTGGTCTGCTGGGTCCAGCGGTAAGCATTGGCTTACCACCAGATCTGCACTGTACCTGTCATGTACGTGGACACAAACCTGGTCTTGATCCAGTCATGGGGAAAGGCATGAGCTTGGAGGGCAAAGTAGTTCTCACATTGCTCGATGAACTTCCTTATATCCTCAGCCTTTCCTGAAAACTTCTCCAGATCTACTGGTTTGGGACCCTTGAATGAGGCAGACAGGACCAGAGGTAGGGCAGGAGTGCTGCAATTTAAGGGAGGTGCCAGTGGGGCAGTTTTCCTAAGTACTTTCTGCATTATTCACCTGACATCACTCTCATTGAGTGGATGAGGAGAGGTCAGGCGAGGAGGAGCGAAGGAAGCAAAGGAGGTTGCCTTTTAGGTCCTGGAAGGTCCTGCAATAGCAGAATAGACTGGGGGTAGAGGAGGAGTAGAGGAGATAGGTCTAGAAGGTAGCTGAAAGGAAGGTAGACCCCTGCGGAGACCCCTGGGACATGGAGGAGGAGCAGAGATGTGGGTTGTCTGGTCATCCAGATCCACCACCTCATCTAGGTTTCTGGACACCGGAGGAGAGACGATGGACCTATAGTGCTCCTTGTACTAGTAGTACAGGTCCTTCTATAGCTTGGCATCATTGTTGGCCTTCATCAGGTCTTCCCTGAGCTTGACCACATCTTCCTTCCTCAGGACAGACCTAGTAGAGAGGGCTTTGTTCTCTGCCCTTAGACAGAGGATCTCATCCTTCACCTTGCTAAGTCTGGCTTAGAGAGGGACCTCACCCTATTCTAAGACTTCAACCCTAGCCTTTGCCTTAGCTAGGTTCGCTGTGAGAGTGGCAATTTGCTCATTTAGGGAGGCCAATAGATGCAGAGCCTGATCTGCCAACTGCTGGCAGAGGTCTGCTATCTTGCGGTTGAGCTCCTAGACCACATCCTGATGTACCTTATTCAGGGTGTTGGTGTAGTCTGACTCCCTCTGAGCGAAGGACTCATGCTCTTTCTGTATCTGCTCGACAGCAGATAAGAGCAGGTTGGTTATGGTGGGGGCAAAGGCCATAGACAACTTGGGGAGGGGTTTCTGGATATTGCGGTAGAGAACTATGGTGGTGTAAACAATGGATGCCATATTATCCCTTTGCTTCTAAAATTCCTCCTCAGTGTCTTGGAGTGCCCGGTTGAAGGGCTCTTCCCCCAAGAACTGCCTTGCCCAATGAAGGGCTTGCACTGAGCTGAGATAGTTATCGATGACTATCTTTTGGTGTTTGTTGGCGTAAGCTAACTTGTCAGGTTTAAGGTCGAGGGTGGCCTCCTCGAACATAGAGACATTGGAGGCCGAGGATCATGTGGTCCAAACTGTTCAGGCTAAAGGGTTCGTGAGCTAAGTGCCTACAACGAGAGCAAGAGAGGATGCATCTGGCATCAGAACATTGGAAGAAGAGGAAGCCATCTTATTTAAAGAATATAGTGTGACAGATCACCCTATATGGTTTATATATGACTCGGTAAAGATACCTCAGGCACGCTTTGCAAATGCTACTGAGTAAACTTAGATATCTCAGTGAAATGAAAGCTCAACTGGAAGGTATCTTTCCTATGGTGGAATAGGGTAGACTTCAAGTGGAAGACAAGAAAGACGAATATATTCTTTAAGGCTCGAAGATAACTCAGGTGTTAACGGTGCGTATCTCAAGAGGTAGAATGGCTCAGTAAAACACAAGTAGGCATGAAGCTATAAGTATTACTGAGTGAACTCAAATATCTCAACTTATTCTTCTCAACTAAATAAGTGTCTTCCTACGTCTACTAAGAGATTTGAATGGAAAGATAATAAGTCGCAAAGATAAGGCAAATATATTCTTAAGACTCAAAGCTAGTCTTGAAGCTAAAGAAGAAAGGAAGGAAAGACAAGAGAGCATCCAGGGGGGGGGGAAATTCATTTTTATTTTATCTTTATGACCCCGCTAGGGGTCATCTTAAAGAACCTCCACTTGCAGCTATAGAAAGCTATGATGCGAGGTAAAAAGACAGCTGACCTAATGTTGGTAGCGCAGTCTATGGCTAAGATAAAATACACAGTTTGTTCCCCAAACCTCCTCACTTATACACAATAAACTAAAGAAGAGACGGGGCAGAAAGGAAAGAGTGGCAGGGGAAAGTAAAACTTCAAAAAGGAAACGTGACCGGCACAAAAGCGATCACCCAGTATGTCAAAACAGTAGAAGAACTTTTAAGCGAAAAGGAAAAAGAAAAGCTCAGGGAACCCCTTTCCTATCTCTAGCAAGGCAAACCTTACAACAACTGGAAGGAATCAAGGTACAAGCAAAGAACACTTACTAAAGAGAAAGGAAAGAGAAAAGGATAAGGGAGATAACAGAAGCAAAACTCACAAAACTTTTACACAAAGGGAACAACAAAAGCAGAAAAAGGAGATGAATTACCGAGGGGCCCTAAGTCTCCATTCCCTCCTCCATCATAGTATGCAGGTTCTCCACTCTCTTGTTATTCTCAGCCAAGGCTTGTAAATAGGTGGGGCAGAGGGGATCGTTAGCGGGGTGGGCAGCATCGCAATTGGCACACTTAAGTACCATATGTTCGCATTGTCGTCCACGGCGTTTACACTCTATGTTGCCACAGAAGTGCTCGAAGATGGCATGGGGTCCAGTGCATAGGCGCCAGCGGGGTGAGAAAGTGCACTTCAGTTGATGATGGCCGAAGCGGCAGCAGCGGGAGCATTGGGTTGCCTTTGAGAAGGCAATGTAGGGGTCGGTCCAACGGTTCTTATTGAGGATGGTCAGGCCCTGGGAGATGCGATAATAGTTATTGTTCACCATGACAGTGATGACAATCGAGGAAGCGGGTTTGCCAACAAGCTTATCTTTCGAAGTGAGCCAGCGCGGGGTTTGGGCAAGGATAACTCCATGGTTATATATCTCAATCTCCTTTCAGATAAGCGACATGTATTCGATCTCAGAGGTGTTCAGGACGGGCGTAGGCACGTTGTGCATGATGTACTTCTTGTGCAAGAAGTTGCGGTGGAGGCCGGTAGTAGTTGGGAAGAACTTGCGTACCACCTCTTCGATTGTGGGCTTGTAGGCAAGGACTTGCTGGGCGGTTGTGTTTTCCATTACGGAGAGGAAGACATTGCTGGCTCCAGCCTTTCGGACAGAGTGGATTTGGCAGGTGGACAGGGCTTTCTTCTCCACCAATGCAGAGTTGACAGCATCCCGAATAGCAATAGGGTTGAACTCGGGGACTTCTCCCTCAAGATTGACGATGATTTCCCGTTCTCGATTCGTGGGGTACTTCAGGGCAGGAGGGGTGGTAGCAGTCAGTTGTGGTATAGCCCTAGCTTTACCTTTGGTTTTCTTCACTACCTGAGCCCAGGTGGTGTCAGCAGTAGGGGGTGCCACTTGTGGCGCACTGGGAGTGGGGGAGGCAAGGGAAGAAGAGATCTTCTTCACCGCTTTCGCAGTTTTAGACGTTTCCGACCATAGCTTCTTGATAGAATTAGATAGTGCGAGGTCGACCTCAGTGGGGCCTTCCTTAGCCGAGGCTGTGGCAGTGGTGTTGCAGGTGGTGATAGCCTCAAGTTTGTCGAAGCGGGCTTACAAGAGAGCATCGAAACTCTTTTCCCATTTTTCTAGATACTACTATCTATATACACTTTCTACCAGCGGGGTATCTTTTTCACTAACTTAATAGGATGGACTAACTAGTGAAAGGAAGAAAAAGGAGCATCATGGTATAGAGGCAAAGAAAAATAAAGAAGAAAAGAAGAAAAAAGGAAAAGAAACCCTCCGGCACCTCACTCTCCTCCACTGCCGCCTTCCTTGCTAAAGAAAAGAAAAGAAAAAAGGAAATCCTCCTCCTTTCCCTACCTTCTACTCTCTCTTATCCATGATAATTTAGGGGGGCTCCGGCGGTCCTTGTTTGTTTGGTGGTCTTCCTAGGCCTTTTTCGACGAGTTTTTTCCACTCTTCTAGCTTGTCGTAGAGCAATGTTCTGAGGTCTGTTGTTTCTGGGATGTCCTTCTTTAGACTATGTTTTGATTCGCATTTGAGGAGGAAATGTCTGATAGACTAGGGGGCTCCGTACAGGCAGATGATATGTTCTCTGTCCTACGGCTTGAAGTTGGGGATGTACGTATGTCCCGTTCTGAACTGGTAGGCCCTTGTCACTGTGAACCTTGGGAGGTGGTTGTACTTGTCTATGTACGGTTCTTTTTTGTCAGTGAGCTACACCATTATTGTCTTTAGCATGGTTCAGATTCTTCTTTTGATCGTGCTCCTGGTGATCATCTTTTTGTTGGCTGCTGACTTCCTGGTCAGGGCTTGGGAGGCTTTTTGGCTTCTTGGTTTGCAGCTTCATTTCCTCTGATTCCTTGGTGTGCCGGGACCCACTCCATGTTTGCTGTGACTCCTAGTTCCACTAGGATGACATTTTTCTGGAAGATTTCTTGGGCGACATGTTGGGTGTTCGAGGGGTATAGGTTTTGTGCTACCTTCAGTGCTGCCTGGGAGTCGCTAAAGATCGTGAGCCTTTTGATTTCTTGGTGTTTTTTCTTTAGGTTTGTTGCAGTTTCAAAGGCAAGTCTTATGGCCTCTAGCTCTCCGTCGAACACCTGGAGTCTGGTTCCTTGTCCTTTGCTGATTTTGAGGATCTCTTTGTATTATAGGTATGTGACCAGCCTAATTCCTACTTGGTCCTTGTTTCCTACTTAGGAGGTGTCTGTGAAAACTGCGAGATGATCATCTTCGAAAGCTCTTAGGAAAGTTTGGAGTTGTTCTTCCTTTTCTCTGAATCTAGCAAGCTTTGGTTTTCCTCATGAACTGATGGGCCACATGCTCGTGGCAGGGGCTAGCTTGTTGAATGAAAATGGTTTGTCTCTGAGTTCTTCTTTGATGGTCCAGAGCATTGTGTCTATCTGGGGCATTCAGGTCATGGACCAGGGGTTGGAAAAAGTTTTGCAGCTCTAGACCGGGGTATGGGGGGGTTGGTGCTCTTTATTTAGTCTGTCTGGTAGGTGTGGGATTTGTCTATAGATAGGGTGCTCTTTTCCTATCGCGAGGATTCTTGCTCTGTAGTTCTTCTGGTACCTTTGGATTTCCACTTCTGGTGTGTTGAGGCCTGCCTCTAGTATTGCCTTGTTATTGTTGGTCATTCTAAACATTCCACAGGCCTACTTCGCTGCCTGCCTTGATCCTTTTTCCAGTACTTTTGTGGCTTTATCCATGATCAGGTTAGGGTGGAAGGTGTCGGCTCCATAGTATAGTGCTAGGTATACTACTGCTCTGACCAGTTTTTTCGCCATGTGCACGCTGAGTCCTCTGGCTCCCGTGGCTAGTCTGCTGATGTTGAAAAGGTTGGATTGTGCCTATCCTAGCCTATGTTGGCAGTGTTGGGTGTACTTTTCTCCTCTGTAGAGCATTATCCCTAGGTATTGTACCGTGTTTTTGTGTTCTATCATTTCTCCCATGATTCTGACGGGGAGCCTGTGTTCTGGTTCCGCTCTGACATGCTGTAGGTCTGTTTTTCCAGGGGATAGAGAGAGTAGAAGGTTATCCAGCTTTCTTTTCAGATCTTTGTTCACAAACTCTTCTAGTATCCTACAGTTTTCTTGGTAGCTTCCACTTGAACAAAGGAGACAGATGTCATCTACATACATGTATACTCTGATATGCGCCCCGCTGTCTCTTGTCAGTTCTGCTACATATATGTTGAATAGTAGGGGGGAAATATGGGATCCTTGTAGGACTCCTAGGTTGATGTCTACGGGATCTGACTTTGTTCCTTTGTCGGAGAAGGAGAGACTTCTCTGGCTTAGGAAGGACCATGTCCACCAGATTATATACTCTGGGGTATTGCCTTTGTGTAGTATTTCGAGTAATTTTCGTTTGTTGACTCTGTTGAACCCTTTTTCGATGTCCATGAAGAGCATGGTGGTTTTCTTTCCTTGGTTCTACTCCCACCGGTTGTCGTGTTTTAGGGCATTGACCGTGTCTGTAACTGACCTTCCTAGGAGGGCTCTGTATTGGTTTTCAGTGATCATGTTATTGTCTATTACATGTTAGGATAGTCTTAGGGTGATCACTTTTTCCAGTATTTTGCCCAGGGTGTTTATGAGGAATATGCATTGGTAGCTGTTCGGGTTTTGGTATGAGCCTTTTTTCAGTTTGGCCAGGGCTATCCCGAGGGTGTCTTTGAATTCCTTGGGGTGGACTCCATATTGCATTAGTGGTTGGATTATTTGGGTGATGGATTGTGGGCTGGCTTCAGCGAGGTCTTTCCAGAGGGTATACCCTATCTGATCTGGTCCTGGGGCGGTGGTGTGCAGGGTTTTTTTTATGGAGTATCTTAGTTCTTCTTCTGTGATCTCTTCTTGCATGAACTTTTCACCTGGTGGTGGTGGGGGGAGGGGGTCTTCTTTTGTGGGAAAGAAATGGTCTATCAGGGCTTACGCTTTCTCGTTTGGGCTGGTCGCTCCTCTCACAGGGGTAGGGGGATATCTCTGGCTGGTCTGGTGTACTTCAGGGCTTTCCAGAGGTCTTTGTTGTTGATTTCTGGTAGGAACTTGTGCCAGTTTTCTCTTTTGGTGTCGTAGACCTTGTGTCTGAATTCTTTCTTTGCTTGTTGTATTACTGCTTTTGTTCCCTTCTTCCTGAGCTAGCCTAGGTTTTTCTTCATTTCGCTCAGTTCTTTTGTCCACTATGGCTTGGATTTGGGGAGAATGGTGATCGTGGGCAGGGCTTGGTTTTCTTTTATTTTGCTCAGGAGGTCTTAGATGGCCTCCCTTGTCCATTTGTCTGGTCTTTGTGGTTGGTATTTTACAATAGAGCATCGAAACTCTTTTCCATCAGTCACACTCTTCTACCAGACGGCTTTGCGCGAACTTAATCGGATGGCTTAAGTAGAGAGGGAGCGATACATCGCTAAGCACCGTCAGGGTAACCCTTCATACGGCCATTGTGATCATCGGTCGCATTCGCTTACAAGGACTGAACCAGTAATTAGGTAACCTTGTACGGTTGGGGAAAACTCGCCTACACTACAAAACCGGTGACTGACCGGTAATTCGTGGTATGGAATAGGACGAGTGGGATTTGAACCCACAACATTGCGCGTTACCGCACAATGACACCTGGACAGCCATACCACTAGACCATCCTCGCCCCTACAAGAGAGCATCGAAACTCTTTTCCCATTTTTAGATAACTATCTATCTATATACACTTTCCTCTAGTGGGGCGTCTTTTTCACTAACTTAATAGGATGGACTCCTACAAGAGAGCATCCAATAGCCCACCTATTTATACCAATTCCAACCTAAGAAATGACTCATAGATGACTAAGGAAATAGGAGGAAATAGAACCCTGCAGAACATCCATGACAAATATCTTGATCACTAATCTCTAATCTTGTATAGCCTAGAAGAGTCCAGATCTCAGAGAGGCAAAGATTAGCAATATATGAGCAACAGATCACCATGACCTCTGACATGTCATGTCCTCTTGTGATGACTGGCTCGATTGGTCAGGCCGCCCATTCTACAAGGGTGACTAAGTCCTTGCGCGATGTGCTGATATTCCAATCACGTGTTTCCAGATAGGTATTGTGGCTAGGTCATCAGCCCAAGCCACTTCAATAGAGCCGTACTGATGTAAGTCCAATAAGGCAGAGTCACACGAGATAGGCAGGGCCTAGTAGCTATGATGGGTGTAACACTTACTGGGTGCATTCTGGGTACTTGTCTATCATCGCGCAAGTCCGTAGTACCTTAGAACTATAACATCAAGGCTCTCACAATGGTGATCACAAGGAAGACAAGTAGCTATGTACTAAAGAAGGAAGGAAGGAAAGAAGATAAGACAAAGATAACTATGCGCTAATATATCCATCCTTCAACTGAGCTAACAAAGAGATGATAAAGGAAATAGAAACACAAAGAACTAAGACCCGTTCTAGACCATCTACTGATTCCTAATCACTGAAGCCTGTAGAAGAGTCTGGAAAGGACAGGACATGATTAGTACTCGATTTGACTATGATCGCCTATCACCCTCTTAGGCCTCACTCCCGATTTATGATAGTCTCTCGCAATATGAGTCTGATTGCCCGATCATGACCTCATGGCTGAATAGGCTAATATTGTATCATGCCAATAGCCGATCACATGGTAACTGTAGGGCTGACCTCCTGCACCTAGTCAGGGCTAAGGGCAAAGCTACACCATACCACACCATATTACGAGGTTATGTGATAGAGGATCGTCTCCAGAGCGCTTGATACAATGGTGAAGGGTAGAAATAGCATACTCACATATTGGCATTCTAGACATAACCTCCATCATAGTGCATCACCTAGGTACCTTGACACTGACCACTACCGGTGTTCATAACACCATGGGTATCGAGGAAGGAGATACTACTGAGGTAGGCTTTGTTAAGCCCATTGGTATCAAAGAAGAGATATTACTGATGTAGGCTTCAGTAAGCCTATCGTATCACCCCTGACCAAGATCCCCTTAAGGTGGGCTTCGTCAAGCCCCCTATTATTATTCTCCTTAAATACACCAGTATATATATCTGGTTAGATAAGGAATGCCATTGTTCAAACCTTATAGAAGTAACTTCATACAAGTATCTCTTTTAGATTCCTTATAAGGTAGTACAATTATGCCGAACACTGATTATAGACTTAGTGAAGATTACCTGCGATCATCATATATTTAACCTCCTATTTGATCTTCGATAAGACTTGTATATTGCCTCTATAGCTGATTATGCCATAACTATTAGGTTAACTTTAAACAAGTTTGTCAAGACCTCTATTATACCATACTATACTATATAAACTCATGTAAGCCTTATATGACTATCAGGTATAGCCCTTTTATAATTTAGGGAATGCCAGTACAAAATCAGTATTTATAATAGTGATAAGACTAGCAGCAAACCATTTCCTATCCCCTAGACAGAGCATAGCAGTGGCTATATTCTAGTACAACTGGAAGTTAGAAGAAAGAGGCATAGATGCATAAATCGAATAGGTCCCTAGCCATGCCAGCATCAATGGAAATGAAGCTGCATACCAACTAACCAAAACAAAATTGGCTAAAAAAGTCCTGAAGTTCCCAAAGTACAAAAAAGACATTACAAGGTCAACAATCCAATGAGAAACCAAAGACAGGCTCTGGAAAAACTTCAAAGTCTACACTGAAAAGTTAGTGTAAAAGAAGGTCAACTTATATACCATGATCAACAAGTACAAAGTGGCGAGAGTATTCTAGATTAGAATAGGCCACTGTTACATCCTAAACCTCTTACACTTCAACTGAGAAAGCAACTACTGCCTGTGCGGTAAACCCTAGAGCATAGAGCACTATCTCTTAGAGTGTACCACTACTGAAAAAATCTGTAAACTGTACCATAGAAAGGTCTAGAGCACATCCTCTATAAAGAGATTAACCTGTGGAAAAAGATAGTGGAGTTAGGTATAGGTAAGCCCCCGGATAAGGCCAATGTTCTCCCCTCACCCCCAATAGTGAAAATAGAAATAGAAGGACCTAGAAGAGTATGAGAAGGGTAAAAGTCAGGTATATAAGTTGGTTGGAAGGAAATGAGGATAGGAAGGTCCTAGAATATCATTTGTTGATGCTTTTTCTTTTTTCTTCTCCTTTTTCTCTTATTTTTCCCTTTGTTCTTTCCAGGCTTCTTTGTATGGCATGAGTAGGTGATGGAACAAATTTCTTAGGTAGTAGCAGATAGTCATCTTCTCTCCTTCAGTTATGTATTTGCTTTCAGTTAAGTGTAAATGCCCTGCTAGAGGATGGGTTAGATGTAAAACTATAGTTTAGGGAAATATATCATCTGTCCTTCTTTCTTCACCATATAAAGGGTTACCCTAATAGCACTTAGTGAATTCACTCCTATATTACATGACTATATCATATGCAATTAAGTTTGTGCAATGCCCTGTCCTTACATCAGTGATCCGAGGGAATATCAAATCTTCCTTCTTTCTTCTAGCCCTGCTGGAGGATAGGTTAGATTTAAAACTATAGTATAGGGAAAAATATATCCTCCTTCTTTCTTCCACCATATGAAGGGTTACCCTGACAGCACTTAGTGAATTTGCTCCTGTATGATGTGACTATGTCATATGCAATTAATTTTGTATTATACCCTATCTGTACATTAGTGATCCAAGGGAAGATTAAATCTACCTTCTTTCTTCCACCATATGAAGGGTTACCCTGACAGTGCTTAGCAAAGTTTGCTCCTATATATATGACTATGCCTTTGCCCTTAATTGGGATATACCTGACCTGTCTGTACTATAGTGACTGAGGGAGAGCAAGTTCCTCCTTCTTTCTTCCCAAATAGGTATACAGGATACACAGGTCGACAAACAGAAAGAAAAGCCTAATAGAAGCCAAGATCCCCCTATCAGAACTCCAGATTGAAAGGTACTAAGTAAACTACAGGGCAAGGATGCTCACAATAGATCAGACCTACCCAAACTACTGACAGCTCATAAATATACTAGGATAGAATAGAGACTGAGAGACCCCAATCAGAATACTATTGTGGAGACTAGAAACCTTGGCATAGCCTATGTCAAGATAGCTACAGATTGACATGCTCATAGGCACAATCCGGAAAAGTATCGGAGATCAGGTACTCACATAATACAACCTCATACAGGAGTTACACCCATGGCCAATCACAATAGTAGGAAGGCCAAAAGTGAAGGACTTCCCCAACAAAGACCCAGCAATAGCAACATAGCCTAGAACCTTCAGCCCTATAGAACTTGCCATTTTCACTAATGTGTCTAAACTAGATGATAAAAGCTAAGTTGGAATAGTAGTAGTCATGTATAGTAGGGGAAAAAAAGTTGGAAAGGCTGCCCAAGGACTAGGATCTAAAGTACAAGTCTTTGACAGAGAACTGGAAGCTATCAAGGTCATGTACAAGGAAGCCTACAAATAGACCAGAGTAAGAAAGTGAATCAAGAAAGTACACATCTTCTCACACTCCTAAGTAGCAATCACAATAGCAGCAAACCCATGCCCTTACCTAACCTAGAGAATAGCAAAAACTGCCTTCCAGTTGAACAAAAAGCTATACTACAGAGGAATTACAACTATGATAGAGTGGGTCCTAAGGTATGCCAGGATAGAAGGAAATAAGGCAGCAGACTAACTCATAAAAACTAAGTCTAGGAAGAAAGAACTAAAAAACCCTAAAAGTAAAAAAGAAATGATAAGATCAACTATCTAGCATGAAATAAAAGAGAGACTATAAGGAAAGTTTGAAAACTCCCTAGGTAAACCCTCAGAAAAGAGAGTCAACCCCTATACAACAATAGATAAGTACCAAGCAGCAAGAGCCTTCTATTTCTAAACAGGATAGTGCCACATCCCTAACCTCCTACACTTTAACTGAGAAAGCAACTTCTGCATGTGCGGTGAGCCCCAGAGTATGGAGCACTACCTCCTCAAATGTCCTACCATAGCAGGAGTCTGAGAACTCTACCAAGGAAAAGACCTGGAGTACATACTCTATAAGGATGTCAACCTCTAGAAGAAAATAGTGGAAAAAGGCATTGGCAAACCACTGGACAAAGCTAAGGTTCCCCTTACACCCCTGATAGTGATAATAGAAAGAGCAGGACCCAAGCTTGAGTATGGAAGAAGTGGAAGAAATGGGTAGCTAAATTGATACATGGAATAGCGGATGGGAAGTCCTAGGGTAGGTTATTTTTTCTTTTTCTTTCTTTTTCTCATTTCCTTTTTCCCTTTATCTATTAAACAGGCTTCTTTATTCAGTATGAGTAGGAGATAGATTAACTTTTTTTTTTTTGGCAGGATTTAACAGTCATCTTCTCTCCTTCAGTTATGTCTCTACTTTTAGTTAAGTGTAAACACCCTGCTGGAGGATGGGTTAGATGTAAAACTATAGTATAGGGAAAAATATATCCTCTTTCTTTCTTCTATTTCTCCATCTTTCTTCTATTTCTCCTTCTTTCTTCCCATACGCTCCTACTCTATTATGAACACCAGTAGTAGTCAGCATCAAGGTAACTAGACGACGTACTATGATGGAGGTTATGCTTAGATTGTCAACATGTGAGTATGCTCTCTACCCTTCATTATTATGTTAAGCGCTCTGGAGACAATCCTCTATCACATAACCTTGTGGCATGGCATGGCATGGTATGGCTTTGCCATTAGCCCTGACTAGGTATGGGAAGTTATCCCTGCGGTTACCATATAATCAGCTATCAGCATGATGTGACATTGGCCTAGTTAGCCATGAGGTCATAATTGGGTGATCAGACTCATATCGTGAGAGACTATCATGAACTAAGAGTGGGGCCTGAGAGTGTGATAGGTGATCATAGTCAAATCAAGTACTAATCCCATCCTGTCCTATTCGGACTCTTCTACAGGTTTCAGTGACTAGGAATTCTGAGATGGTCTATAACGGGCAATAGTTCTTTGTGTTTCTATTTCCTTTATCATCTCTTTGTTAGCTCAGGTAAAGAATAGGATATATAAGTGTGCTGTTGTTCTTGTCTTCTGTTCTTTCCTTCCTTCCTTCTTTAGCATATAGCTACTTGTCTTCTCTGCAATCACCATTGTAAAAGCCTTTGAGTTATCTTTGAGCCTTAAAGAATATATTCATCTTGCTTGCCTTCACACTTGAAGTCCACCCGATCATCATAGGAAAGATATCTTCCAGTTGAGCTTTCATTTAGCTGAGATATCTGAGTTTACTCAGTAACATTTGCAAAGCATGCCTGAGGTATCTTTACCGAGTTATATACGATCTATATAGGGTGATCTGTCACACACTCCCTCATCAACACTACAACTAATTATTGTGAAAATTAGTTTTTTCTTTTCCTCTTAGACTTTAGCAAAACTATTATAGTTGCTGGCAAAAGTCTGTCAAATCTATCGCTTAGCAACCAACACCATATAAAAGTCTTCCCCACACCTCCCCACCCTCACTATGGCCCCAAAAAAGTTGAAATCAACCACATACTGGGTAAATAAAGCTCCAAAAACTCATTCCTCTACAAGAAAGCTATCCCTAGTACAGTCTAAGCCTACTACCTCTGCTGAGCATACTCAGTAACAAGACAAAACCCTAGAACCCCTGCAACTGAGATCGAAAGCGAATAATAAATTAACATCTCTAGTAAAGTATCCAGCAAAGCCTCCAGCAAAGTCTACCAAGGTGCAGAAATTGTCAGCCTACACCCAACTAGATATTTAGTTTCTACTTTCTCTTTTTATTTAGTTTGAGGCTACAAAGTTATCTGAGGACAGTACCATTGTTACTGTAACTAGAGCTAGCACTTCCTCCTTTGATTTTAAAGCATTCAGATTACATGATTCCCTTGAATCAGGAAAGTATGCTGTCAAGAAAGGGTTAGTATTAACCTATAAAAGCATAAAGGTGGTGATCATGGAAGGAAAGGGGAATATTATTCAAAAGGTAGTGAATGGATTGAATGATTGTAATGAGGTTATGTTAATAGCACAAAGTTTTGCTATTAGCAAAAAAAAAAACAATTGTAAATGTGATTCTTGAAGTTCGTTATATAAAAGAGGTAGATTCTGGAGAAGAAACCTACCAAGGGGATAGAAGAAGTAAAAATAAGGAGGTTGTAGATAGTCAGATAGGCCTAGGAGAGGAGTTATCTTTAGATAAGCAGAAGCGTCAGGTATATTCATCAAACTCATTTTTATAGTAGAAAACTAATTTTTATAGACTACTACCTAAAAGCTTGAGGATGAAGCTCAGCTATATTTACTCAAAAATACATCTTTCATTTTACAGCTTATCAAGCTCTGGCAAAGTGAGGATCAGGGTTGCCGCAACTATCCGAATAGTTGCATTTGTCTTAACTCGATTCATCATGCATTAAATAATATCTATCTTTTAGAGTGGAATAATGCTATTCAGTTAGAAAAGGTAACAGTGTATTCCTGCCCCCTCTATATCAAATTCCTACTTCCTAGTAATCTAAATGAGAAATATTCATCACCAGCATATTCAACAATGAAGAAATCATCCTCTAATCCCACTTCCTATCAACCTGGGCTAGTACCTACACATATGTATTTTGGTTTTCCACCAGCATATTCAAGTCAACTACCAATGGTTATGGGAATACCCTGGGGATCTACTATACCTCCTCCAGGCCTATACTAACCTATATCCCAATATCCATCTTCATCCTATCAGCTATCTTCTCCTATTTAGTCTGATTCTGATTCAAGTAAACACATAGCCGTATTTATTGGATGGTTCTGTGCAAAGGTACCAAGAGAATTGGAAAGGATTAAAGCTGTAGGAAAAGCATTAGAGGGAGAATATCATGATTTCGAGAATGTTCAGGAAATGGAAGAGTTATGGTGGCAACAGTTAGGGGTTCCAATAGGATTAGGAATGCAGATGAGTAGGGTGGTTATGGAATTTGAAATAGAACGAAAGAGAGAAAAATGAAATTGAAAAGGATTGTTTACCTTATTATTTTTTTTTATATATATATTTGCCCTAAAGTATATCATAAAATAATTAATCTAAGAAGGCAAAAATGATATATAACTGAAGAGTAAATTTAACCAATGCTAAGATAAAAGAAATATCCAACTATAAGTTTTAATAGGTAAATCAACTATAAAAAGAAAAATCCTAATAGTGCTCTTTAAGGTTAAAGACTTATCTACAGGGATAATCAATTCATATAAAGAAAAACTAACACCAAAACAAAACTAAAACCAAAAAAAGAAAAAGAAAAAGAAAAAAAAAAACAATTCCTCTTTCTTAGCTTCTTACTCTTTCCTAATAATTTTATTAGATCTACCCCCACTCTTTAACCCACTTAAGTCTGTTCTCATCTGCACCTCCCCTAGCCTCTTATAACCTTAATAACTTTTCAGAGACCTTATAATAAAATAAATATTGTCTTAGTCCATTTTCTATAAAAATTTTTTTTCTCAGGTTGGGCTATCGTAATGAAAACTTACTACTAATCACTGTCTTATATTGAAAAAAGATCTAGAATAATAGCAGGTGAATGTGGTGGAGAGTTTTTTAGTGGAGAAGTATTAATATATTGATAGGTCTGTTCAACAATCAACTATATAGGTTATAAGCAATAGTATAACATTTTAGATATAATAGAATTAATACTAACCTTATGCTATAGCTTACGTAGTAAACTATCCATATTAGATAAATAGCATACCTCGCTTGGTAGCTCATATAGTCATGTTCGATGAAGAATAGATACATAACTGCTGGGAGAGGTCATTATCAATATTTTACAAGAAAACCATAAAATTTTAATATTAAAATGCATATACTAGATAATATGATTGATATATACTCACCAGTATTCAAAATTCACACAACAATAATATTGAAAACATTTAGCTATTTATCATATACAAGCCTCTGGAGGGTGGATAACATATCACATAGAACTTGCATAAGCTTTTCTTCTTCCCATACTGACTTCTCTAAATTAGGAGAAAATTCTTTTACCACCTCAATTACACCATACTCATGCCCAACAGAATCTCTAATAATTCCATCTAGGTGGTAATGTGTGATAGTACTCTCTCCTCCACTCTGTTGTATACAATAGTTATGCATACAATTTGCCTTGCTTCCTAATTCTTTACTATAGTAAAGTTAGTGAATAAGTAATAAGGAAGAGACTAATACAGAAGATAGATACCTTCCAATGTATAAGTGATCGCTGGAATTGAAATATAAGTTAATAATTGTTAGCCAAACATTCATATCAAACCATCCTTCACAATATGCCTACATAAGATTTTGCAATAATGTAAAGCTAAAGATTTATTAATCATCAATCTAAGTATAGGGTGGAGTAAATACATAGCGCTAAAAGCCTGCTTAACCTAAAATGCTCCAGAATCCCTTTATCGATTATACAATTCTCCAGTTGGTATAAAGGTAAAACTATTAAGTAGATTTGTAAATTCAGGAATTGTTGAGGCCTAAAATATATAAGCTATAGAAAAAATAAATATAACGATGAAACGAATTTGGTTCTTACTTTTTGATAGTTTTCGATCACTGTTGTAACCGCCTTATCAATAATCTCTGAAGTCTTCAGTTTTTTAACAAGCTAATCCCAGTCATTAGGAGAAAATCTTTCTCTTAATATAGAATAATTTATATCGATAATCCACCATTGTACAAGATTTGAACATGTACTTGATGAATAAAAATTATTCAGTATTTCTTCTGTAAAACTACCTGTTGGAAGTTTCAACATCTATTTCCAACTTATCTTCTCATAAGTCTATATTAATACCTCTTAAGTAGGAATGACCTTTAACAATTTTAGAGTTAATATACACTTTTATTAGATATTTAGCTGAGAGGAAATACCTTTTACTGTTTTGTTTTAGAAATCACTTTATAGGATAGCTATCTGGTATTGAATGTGCTAGTACTGATTTGCTAAAAAGTTTTATTAGAAAGTATATATTCTAAAGGGTAGGAAAGGAAACAAACCTAGCTATAATTGTACTTTATTGTAATTCCTGATTCTTGAGGCTTATTAGTTTCGTAATCCTATTTTCCATTATAGTAAGTTTCTAAATCAAAATTTGAAGTAGATATTTCTAGTTGGTAAGTAATACATTCCCATCTTCAATATCAGTAATAGTATCATTACAATCAACCCAATAATGCTCATATTGATTATGATCATCAATAACTTCTGAGTCCTATTCTCTCAGTTATATTAGTATACGGTAAGTTACAATAGAAAGGATATCAGTATACTGAGGAGATTAAAGTACTATTTATGAAAATAGAACCAATTTTTCCACTCATTACAGTAATAGGTAGGGAGGCTTTTGCTTTTAAATACTCTTTTCACCAGTCTTTTGCATGTGTACTATCTGAATTTCAACTCTATTTTCATGTAAAGTATATCAGTAATACCACTGGGATAGTACATAACCATTACAGCAGATAACTACATAAGCTATCCATACCCCAATGGAACTAATAAACCATATTAGCAATACCATTAGGATGGCTTGTAACCATTATAGCAGGTACCCACATAAGGTATCTGTGCCCTGATGGTACTAACAATTGCTAGGTATATAGCTGATTCCATAAACAGATACAATAATCTATTTATGTAAAGTATATCAGTAATACTATTAGGATGGTATGTAACCATTACAGCAGATAACTACATAAGCTATATGTCCCCTAATAGAACTAATAAACTATATCAGCAACACTATCAGGATGGCATATAACTATTACAGCAAATACCTACATAGGCTATCTGTGCCCTGATGGTACCAACAATTACTAGGTATATAGCCGATTCTATAAACAGATACAATGATCCATTATAGTACAATATTAGTAGTATGGTTTATCAGAAAAGATAATATATTATAGATAGTAATAACTTGAAATAGATGGAGATATACCCTATGATAAGCAGCATCAAGCTTTTCTGCACATGTACAGTGATGGATATCCCTTGATTCCTTCATACACACTAGGCTGCTTGTCCATGAGTAAAGTAATTTACTCTAGGTATCATTATCAGTAACTAGGTAGTAATTAGTTAAATACTGTAATATATCCCATTCAGAAGGATCAACTTCGAGGAAATATGTTGAGAAAATTTTTTTGGAGGTCATTGGAATAGGTAATATTAGAGGATCTTGGGCTAATATGTAAAGTTACTTTAGGAGCAAAATTGTGTACCTATAAAGTGAAGGGTTAGGTGGCCTAATACCCTATAAATCTATTTTGTATTCTTGGCATATATAATATGTACTTGGCAATACCCACAACACAAAAAAATTATGACTTCTCTAGTTTATAGTACAAAAGAGTACTCAATATACTCATTCTATTTACATTTAGTTCCCTCAAATTTCTTGTAAGTAACTACACAATACTCCAAGTTACAAAATTCAAAATGCCTAAAAAACTTCCACCTACTGATACTGCTACTATTGTAGCTATGCTTAAAAGTGGAATAGCGCTAAAAGATATTACTCCATAAATTCTATGCTCATATGATGTTGTTTGCAAAATTTGGTAAAATATAAAGAATTATGGTTCTATATAAGCACCAAAGATGGTTCATCAAGGGAGGCCTGTTAAGATTTTAGCTAAGTATGGTAATGTTTGTATATATGTGTTGATTAAATATAATAGCAGAACTAAAATATTTATAGGCTTTAATTCAGTATCTAAAGGAAAAGCCATCGCTTGATTTGGAAGAAATGGTATATTTTCTATACAATGAGTTTGATATTATTGTTTCTAAATCCACTATATCACATTACTTGAAAAAAAAAAAAGATTAATCGAAAAAAGGTAATTTTTATTCTTAACTTACATTAAATAATTATCTAATCAAATTAAGCTTAAAGCAAGAGCTAGAGGGTAATCTCAATTCCTCTGTGAGGACTGGCTCATTTAGCTTGCTAGATAGTAGGCAGATCAGCTACTTTTTCTTGATAAATCTGCTTGTAATGAGAAAACAGGTCATCACAAATATGGCTAGGCTCTAATTGGAACTACTCCATATGAATATCTACCTGTAAAATGTTTAGAACGGTTGTCTATCCTTCCTTGCTATAGTATTGATGGGTATATTGCATGGGAAGTGATCTAAGGGTCCTATAATATAGATCATTTTAATTCTTTTGTCAAAGATAAGGTTATTCCTCTTACATCTCCTTTCTTAGGACCTTGGTCTATTTTAATTTATGATAATACTATAATTCACAAGTCACAAGAGTTAGTTAATATGTACAAGGAAGTAGGAATAATTTTGGCATTTTTACCTCCATACTCTTGTGATTTTAACCCTATTGAAATTTCTTTTGCAGAGTTGAAGGCATGGTATAAGAAAAACCAAACACTTGCTACTAGTTTTTGTACAGATTTCAGTGCATTTATTAAGCTGGGAATTGAGGTCATGTCATAAAAGTCTTGCAATCATTTTTGTGCTTATCATATTGGAGTATATTCTATCTTATGTTGATTACAATTAGTGTATATATCAAAAAAATAACAAATTTTATAATGTAATTATGGATAAAAATATAAAAGGAATAAGACTAGTACACAAACATATGTAGTACTAGAAGGAGAAAAGTTTGCAGAAAAAGGAAAGTAAAAGGAAAAGGAAAAGAAGACAAATAAGGATGACTATACAACATACTAATAAATGAGTACAAATTCAAATACATCATTATTTTTCATTATTTTTTGTTTTCAACTTCAACTCCTTCTTTTTCTTAGCTCGTCTTTTTTTTTCATCTTGCACTTTTTGTTCTCTCCCACCACCTTCATAGTAGGATTTTGGCTGACCATTTTTTATACACTCCCACTTTTTCCAATTAAAGCTGCTTTGATGAGTGAATAAGTCAATACTATTCCTTACTCCACTATTGATTTTATCAACATTATGAGCAATAATAGAGCTAAGGAAGAAAAAGGCATCTCCTTCTAAGATTTCTACCTTTAGCTTTAATTGCCAAAGAAGTAGATGTCCACCAGTCTATGTACTATAATGTACGATACAGTTAAAAAGTGACTTGCAATCCAGCCAATCTTGGTGAATAATACCTATGTGATAAAGTTAAAAAGTGAATTAAAGTCAGCCAATCTTAGAAAATATTACCTCCTATCATCTGCCTTTGGTTTATAGTAACTCCATGCCATGCACCATATAATGGCCTTAAACTATCCCCTTTTTGTGAATCCTAGAATTTTGTACTCTTAACAAAGGCTTCTAGATTCAGCATCCGTAATGTGTTGCTAAGATACTGAAAAAGTTCTCCATTCACTGATAACCAGTTCTAAGATTATGGCTTGTCATTCTTGAATTCTTTGCTTAGCTGTATAGTTTGAGAGTAATCTGCTAACATCACATAATGTCAAAGAGTATATTCCCTATGCTTATGTCCATTCCTTCCTTAGCTTGGAAGAATTTCTTCAGATACTTTGCGTTTTACCAATAAACTGATTGGAACCTTAAACTGATAACTTAAAATATTGCTATGTGGATCCTGAATTTTGAGGGGGGTTGAATTTGAATGCAGAATTAGGAAATCCTTCGCTGCTTTTAAGGGACTCGTTATTTCAGGTAACTGCTGTATACCTGACCTATCCTTTAATGTTTTATATAATATGTTTTAAATCTTCTCTTTTTTTTTTCCATTCCCTCTAAAGCCCTTCAACCTCTCCCCTCCAGGAACTCCCCTCAGGTATAATATACCATAAATTTACCTCAGTGAATACTTTTATATCAAGAAGGTCTTCAATCCTTCTAGTAGACTTGTCCTTGCCCTCAGATATAATCTTGTACTAAGATGTGAGTCAGCAAAGTTCTTGCCTAATCCAAGACATTTTTTTTTTGAAAAAAAAAATATGAATAAAAAATACAGGAGGTTTCTTTCTATAACTGAAGAAAGGGTGGACTTCCTTAACCCATAGAAGCAAGGTTCTTCATTTACCCAAAGAAAGGCCCTTCCTTAGCCTGAAAGGTAGGCCCCTAGTTTAGACTCTTAGAGAGAGCTAATGAAAAGGCAAAGCTTTTCACTACTTCCTTTACCTAAAGCAAGGTCCTTCCTTAACCTAGAAGGTATGGCCCCAGTTTATCCTCTTGGAGAGGGTTTAGTAAAAAGGTAAAGCAACTTTAATACTTTTTACTAAGCCACACTGCTTAAGAAGTAAAAGGGAAGCTTGAGTTCAGGTAATATAGGCTCGGATAAAACCTTCTTCACTCTCGCTTTCGCTAAAATAAAAAAAAAACAAAAAACAGAAAAACAAAAAAAAAAACAAAATCGAAAAAGCAAAAATAATAGCTGAGTAGGAATTAAACCTACAATTATGAAGTAAAAGTGCTGAAAGGTAAAGTATAATGAAAAATAGATTTGTGGTAGTGGCATAGTGGAAAACCCGGTATACAATAGCAAAAAACTGATTCGCAACAATAGCAGCGGCGAAGGCAGGATTTATTTGAAAAAAAAAAAAAAACCAATCCCTAATGATGTAGGAAGACAAGGAAATCCTAAACATGAAAAAATTTCTTATAAAATGCATATATTGATAATACTTTATAAGATTTACTACTGACAAGAAAAAAAAAAAAAAAACCGGCACCCAAGGACGCAGCAAGACCAGGAGAAGTATAAGTAAAAACTCAACAGTGTTAGTAGACATACATATATATAAAAAGAAAATCATGACAAGATATATTGGAAAAAAAAAAAAAAAGACCAGCGCCCAAGGATGTGGTGTGACCAGTGAAGCCTAAGTGAAAACTCAAAAGTATTAGTATATATATATG
>JABYPW010000072.1:0-42849 GCA_016880775.1 Phymatotrichopsis omnivora | reverse complement strand
GAAAAAAAAAAAAAAAAAAAAAAAAAAAAAACTGAAAACAAGACGCAAAGTAAAGTGAAAAGGAGCCAGTATCCGGTTACAGCACCAGAACAGTAAAAATTGAAAACAAAACAAGTTACACCTTATCAGTAAAGATCACCAGGAAAGAAAACACAATCCACAAGAAAAAAAAAAGAAAAAAAGAAGAAAAAGTTATAAGAATACTATTCCCAATCCCAATCCATAGTAAAAAGAAGGAATGACAGAAGGAAAAGAAACTTATTTCTTCCCACTCCCCGAAGCCTGCGCCTGCGATTCCCGCATCGCCGCCCTCGCCATCCTACTTCCACCAAGTTTTGGCCCCTTGGGCCTCTTACTATCATCTTTCTTCTTATGTCTATGGTCGCCGCCCCTCCTCCGTCTTCGTGATGAAAGCGCATCCAAGAACTCACGCCTGAATTTCTCCGCGATGCGGTCGTCGGCGGCACCTTCGACATCTTCTTGGCCAGTGGGCTCGGGGTCCGTGTACATTTCCACTATTTTCGCATTTTTCATCAGCACCATTCTTTCTGACGGTAAAGTCAAGAATAGTTTTTTGTTTTTTTTTTTGTTTGTGGGGTTGGGGGGGGGAGACATACATCGACTCTCCTTCAATACCTCCTCCACAAGCTTATCACGCTGAATATCCTGCGAATTTCTTCTCCGCCTCTTCCCATTCTTTTTCTTCCCTTCATCAACCTCCTCCCCAATCTCCAGCCTCCTCGTTGCCTCCTGCGTCCGCACAATGTTCCGCATCTTGGACTCCTCCCCCAGATCAACTTCATGGAGCTTCCCAAGGGTCGCACCTCTAGCCTCCGGCCTCTTCGGTGCCCAGTAAGCTCCATTCCCTCCTCTGCCTCCAAAGGCCGAACTCCCATTCCCATTCCCATTCCCATCCTTTTCCGTCTGAGCATTCGCAGAGGTAAAAGCAGAAGTAGAAGCGTTAATCGGTGTGCCACGCCGCTTGTTCATTTCGGCCTCGATGAATGCCATCATATGTTTATCGACATCGAGGATTTGTCCCGTCTGATGCGTAAATCTGTTGACCACAGCCTGCAACTCCGCGTCTGCAGCAGCAGCCTTCTCATCCTCAGTCTGGTCATCCACAGCTACTTCGTCCTTTTTGCCCGTGGGGAGCTTCTGCGCAGTGACTTCGAGGCCTCGCGCCGTGCGGATTTTTTTGCGCCGAGCGAGAATCGAGGCTAAACTAGGGGCATCGGTGACTTCTGAATTTGAAGTTGGTGGTGGACTTGCAGATGACGCTGCGGGATTGAGTGTGGGATCGGGTGTTGATGTAACGGAGGGGGTGGTGGTGGCGGGTACTGGTGCGGGTGCGGGTGCGGGTGCGGGTGCAGGAGTGTCGGAGGAGGTGGAAAGTCGGCGTTGGCGAAATTTCCGCTTCTTCGTGGAGGGACCAAAGTGCGGGATTTGGAGCGGTGCAGAGGTCGCAGTTTCCATAGTGGTTCGACAAAGGTGAAAATAGAGCTGTCGTAGGAACTTGAGCTTGAGATTGGTGAAGTGATGGAGATAAGATTGGGAGATGTATTAGTCATTGGCGTGCCGTGTGTGGCTTGGCACTAAGTTATGGAGGTAAGTAATCACTAATCCATTACTAGTACTAGTACCCACTTGGTCACTTGGGCAGCAGAATAGCTTCTTGGTATTCCGATGTTTACGCCCTCTTTGATGAGCTAGTGGGGTTGAGAGTGATGTATTTCTCACCAGCGTTTAGAGCATTGGAGAGATGTTACTTGTTCTGTCTAGTGTGAAAGCATTTTTAGAATCTTAAATTAGTCCCACCAGCGCATCAGAATAGCTGTTTGGTATTCTGATGTTCAAGCCTTTTTGGTGGCTTTTTGTGATTGAAAGTTGTACTAATATTTTCTTGATATCTTCGTATCAGAGAGTGGTGATAGGTCTGCTGCCAAAAGGCGCCTAATGGGAGTACCGTAGGCATGGCAGAGGGTTTTCGCTGAATTTGCAATCGATGACCTCGAAAGTCTTGAGACTCTCATTCGCGAGAACAAAGGCCGCTAAAAGAAAAATTTTTTGATACTCGCTATAGAGAGGTATATATGAGAGCATACTTTTTATCAGGAAACATACCCTACGTATAGCAGCAAATGGTGGCGTGATAGGTCGCCTCTCATTCAAGGCTCGTCGCTGGGCCACAATACCAGAATTGGGGCACAAATGACTTCCTAGGCTGTCCGATGTTCAAGGCTCCTTGCTGACTGGTAGGTGTGCTATGAATACCAGAATTCAACTCACTAACAACGGCTCCCCCGTCTACCTTAACTATCTCACATTCGAAAATTAGTTCTGTTTCCAGTAAGCGGAAAAGGAATGCGTCTCAGGTCCATTGCATCAATTTATTTAGTGCTGCTAATAATTTTTCTAATGGAGTTGAGTTTGGATCTTATTAGCCGGATGGTATCTTAGATGGCGGGGATGAGGCCGGGGGCGAGGAGAACGGGGGTGGGGATGGTGGAGACGGGGCAGCGCATCGGATGGAATATTTGAATGTACACCGGAGGGGGAAAAAAAACAATCGCATGAAATTTGACAACCCAGTTTTCTCGTCATTACCAACTTCATTACGTACACACAAACCAAACTCCGCTCATCCCTACAAATACACATTCCTTCTCTCCTTACGCACCTGAGCTTCCCGACATCTGCTGCTGTTTCCACTTGTGTGCGGCTTGTAAAAGCTTCAACATTCCCGCATTGGCTTGTTCATCTGCAGGGAACAGATAATCCATATATTCCTCGTAGCTGTCATCGTCCAACTTTCTCCTCTTCTTGACCTTCCTCGGCATTTGCGCCTCCACCTTCTTGATGTCTTCCGGAGATCCATGCGTGGTTTCGAAGGATTTCCAGGCGTTAAGGAGGACGACGCGCTTCAGAGATGTTAGTAAAATTTCTCAACGGGGATTGGGGATAATGAGATGGAAGGCAAACCTCTTCTTTGAGATCCTTCTCCTTGAGACTCTTGTATGCGCGTTCGAATATACCCCTAGCCCGTCTCTTCGCCTCTTCACTAACAGTTTCCTCTTCGCCTTCGCCCTCGTCGGCATTAATCTCGAAGTGAGCGTAACTAATCCAGACCTTAACGTGATCGGTCTTCTCCAGCAATCTTTCAAAGAGCGCTCTAGTCCTCTCGAATTCACCCTCCTCTTCCTCAAAGTCGATATACGCTTTCCAGACCAATTCAGGCATATCCATAATCTCCTGGTTAACAGCGAGCTCAAAGATACCTCTCGCCCGGTTCACATCCTCCAACGCAATTTCCAGTTCTGCAAGTCGGATCCAAGTTCTGGCATCCGCGGGGTTGAACTCAATGTGTTTTTCGTACAGCGTCCTGCAACGGGAAAACTCATGGAGTTTCATTTCAAGCTCAATGTAGCCTTTGAAGAGTTTGTCTTTCGGACACATTCCAATCGCCTGTCCAAGCGTCTTCCTCGCCGCCTGAAGATTGAATTGACGTATTTCAAACTGGGCCTTCAGGAGCCAGATCTTTGCAAAGGTGAACTGCTTATGTGGGATAAGCTTAAGACATTCATTGTAGATTTGTCGAGTTCGCTCGATATCTTGCCCCTCTGTTTCTTCCCATAGGGCGTAAAATACCCACAAGTAGATATATCTTCTCCAATGTCTCTTTTCCTTCGTTGGAGGGATGTTTGCGACGGCTCTTTCGTAGACGTCGCGGACGCGGTCTTTATCCCCGAGGGTTTCCTCCAGTCGGGCGTAGTCAAACCAAACGTCGTAGTTCTTGGGGTTCTCTTTGATTTGCTCTTCGTAAGTGACTCTTCTTTTTGAGAGAATGACATCCTCCACTCCTTCCCGCTCGCCGAACTGCTTTTCAAAAGTGGTGTAGGATTTGTGAAGTAGCTGGGATTTTGATCGGGGCAGGCGGTCGAGGGCGTATTTGTAGATTACACGGGCACGCTCGAATTCTTTCAGCTTGGCTTCGTAGCGGGCGTAGGCAATGAATAATTTTTCTTCCATGAACTCTTCGCCGAGAGTGTCCACTGCTAATGTAAATACCTCCCTGACATTATCCTCCGTTCCATACTCCTCCTCAAATCGACTCCACTTGATCCAATTCCTGGGCTCCGGATGAACCTGTGTGAAGCGTTGGAAAATCGCCCTTGCCCGACCAAACTCGCCATAGCGTTTCTCGAGCTTGATATAAGCACTCCAGGCGGCCTCATCCGGTTCCCATGACATCCATCGCTCAAACACCTGTCTCGTGCCGGGAATATTCCCGAGGGTTTCCTCCATGTAGACATACTTGTACCAGAACTTATCAACTCTAGGTAATATGGTAACCGCACGATCCAGAAGATTTCGAGCATGGTTGATATTCCTGGTCTTCATCTCTGCCTCTATATACCGCAGCCATAGGACGACGGAACGCGAGTCAACATCTAACGCTCGTTCGAACACGGATCTGGCGCGGGCGTATTCCTTTTGGTCCAATTCCCATTGCGCATATCGCATCCAGTTGTTCATGTTTATCCGGTTCCGACGGACATAGTCCTCGAATTCTTTGCGTTTTCGCCCTTGGAATTCATGGAGTTCTTCGAGATCGGCGAAACGTTGGGTGGGCGCTTGAAGACCAGGTTCCTGTCGCTCGAAGGCTTCTCGGAGGATCTGCTCAGCACTGAGGAGATGTTAGTGTTTCTGCAGATTGGAGGGCGACAAGAGACGTACCTGATCTGCTGAGCACTGGCAGCCTTGTTTTTGACACGCGGGGGGCCTCTGGACGTCTCCATGGCGGGCGATTAGGGAGTCGATGCCGAAGACGTGTTGAGTCCAAAGTGGTGGTTGCAGCAGCGGACAGTGAAGCTCTAGATATTCCTCAGCTCTCCCAAAATTTGGCTTAGGAGACTAAGCGGTCGATGTTTGCTAAAGATCTCTAATGCTGTGTTCCAAAGCTCGAATAGCGCGCAGTCGCAGGAGTTGAGATTCGGGAATGAAGCTGAGATTACATAAACACGATATCTGGTTTGACTGCGGCTTGGCGAGCTTGTGCTGCACTCTGGCTGTTGAGCCTCCCTTGCGAGGGTGACTTTTTCTCCCAACCCGAGCTGCAATTGGTTTCAGTCAGGCCTTTTTCTGGGGTAGGCTCACCGCCGCTCACTCGTATGTTTATTGTACGTATTGTACCTCCAAAAGTAGGTAGGAAGCTGCTCAGCAACAAGCGTTTGTAGAACGATACAGCCCATAGCGTCGCAGAACTTCACTGGACAGTTGCAGCGCAAGTAACTAGCTGCGGCAACGTTATTGCGCACACGGTGCCAAGGTAACACGCCAGTCTTCGCCGTCAAGCTCAAGCTCCAAGCTTAGTGCCCAGTCTTGCAATCCCACAACATGTCTCTTGAGCCCGGCTCCAGAATTCCTTCTCCACTCAGCTCTGGCCGTTCATCTCCTGCGCCCGCGCGGCGACGAAATGACGATGGTCTTGTCCCTGTCCCGTGCATCGCTCAAAATGATACCCATCTTGAGACACCTCCGAGAACCAGGAGTTTCCATGTCTCTCATGCTACGTCGCGGAGCTGACTGAAGTTCATGTATGTAGAAATTATAAAGAAAGATCCCAAATACAAACGCTTTTCCGCAAACATAGATCGGGCGCTGTCCTTGTTCGAAAGTGCGACCTTGCAGGAATGGGCGGATTACATCTCGTTTCTGGGACGGTTGTTGAAGGTTGCTTTCTACACTTCCGAAAATGCTCCAAAGAGCCCGGAATAGAGCTAACGGATAACTGGAAGTCCAGGCGCTGCAATCACATCCTTCTCTCCCACTCATCCCCTCCAAAGCCATAATTTCCAAACGCCTTGCACAATGCCTAAACCCCCGTCTTCCCTCCGGGGTCCACCAAAAGACCATTGAGGTCTATTCATACATCTTTCAACTGATCGGGAGGGATGGATTGGCAAATGATCTAACTCTCTGGACTCCCGGATTAACGCCGGTGCTGTCTTACGCCAGTTTGACGCTGAAGCCGCATTATCTTACCTTGCTGGAGACTTTCTACCTACCTTTATCGACAAGCTTACGGCCGGCATTGAAAAGTTTGATCCTAGCGCTGCTCCCAGGAATCGATGAAGAAGGCGGAGAATATTTCGATCGAACGCTGGCATTGATGGATAATATCCGGAAGGGAGTGGGTGACGATGCGTATTTCTGGCAATGTTTCCTACTAGCTGCCATCACGAGTCCGGGACGACGGCAGGGGGCCCTGGCATTTTTAGGAAGAAGATTGCCGAAACTAGATAATAAACCATCTCAGACCTCTGAAGACACTGAAGACGATGTGTTGAAAAACGCCAGAGAAGCGGAAGCATTGGTTCATCCAGAGCCAGGCTTACTCATTAGAGCATTCTGCGCCGGTCTGACAGATGAACAGCTCCTTGTGCAGAGAGGTTTCCTGGATTTACTTGTTGCGCACTTACCGCTTTGTTCTAAGATACTTCAGGAGAGGGTAAGCAAGTCCGACCTGGAACTACTGGTTACTTCTGCCGCTGGCGTAGTTTTAAGGAGAGATATGTCTCTTAACCGAAGGCTGTGGGCTTGGTTTTTGGGCCCAGAGGAGCATAACC
The DNA here is from genome assembly GCA_016880775.1 of Phymatotrichopsis omnivora. Taxonomy (NCBI): domain Eukaryota; kingdom Fungi; phylum Ascomycota; class Pezizomycetes; order Pezizales; family Rhizinaceae; genus Phymatotrichopsis; species Phymatotrichopsis omnivora. The sequence continues at coordinate 36,220 of JABYPW010000072.1, read as the reverse complement.
AGAATACGCAAGGGTATTTTGAAAATCGTGGCCTTAAAGCACTCATCGGCGGCTTAACAAAGATGTTAGAACATCCACCTGAAGCAACTGCCACGGAACGGGCAAAGCCGTACAGAATATGCCTTTCGCTGATGGACAGATGGGAAGTGGGATCTCTGGTAGTGCCGCATCTCTTCCTACCAGTGGTAGAAAGCGTACGAGTATTCGAAAAGAACGCTTCCAGCAAAGAAATTTATTCCGAAGTTCTCAAAAGCGCAAGTATGTTCTTTGACGGCGTTGAGGCGGGATTGATTTGGGGCCAGATTTTGGAGAGGATTGTGACCGCATTTGATGGTGAGGGAGATGGAGAAGAGGTGTTGGAAAGCGTTAGGTTTCTGTTGAGAACTTTTAATGTGAAGGAAGAAGAAATGATTCAAGTCCATGCGCCGTTGGTTGTGGTCGCCATTTTACTATGTTTGGCGGATGAAAACACAAATGAGCGCCGGAATCTTTGGAAGAAGGGATTTGAGCTTGCTGAAGAGCTATGGGCATTGATTCCGGAAAGAGCATTCAAAGTAACGACATCTTCCGTGGTATCTTCAACCTCGGAAAACCAAATAAACAGTACGGAGGTAATGGGAACGCTTTCGAAAATCCAGAGTTTCTATGGCAAGAACCAATCTTGGGGAACTGGTGCTACCGCATCCACATCTCCATTTCCAATGCGTATAATTGCAGAATTGGTACTTACCGAATCCGCCAAATCCGTCAGACGGCTTCTGCGAGTATCTGGACGAAGCGAAGGAGTAAGTGTACGTTGTAGGTTTCTAGTCAATATCATCCGAAAAACACCCAAATTACCCGCTTGGGCCGAATCGAAAGAGCTCCTCGATTCGTTCCTTACAACCTTAAACGCCGATAGTGTATCATTCGTTGCGTTACAAGGAGCTGCGAGTGTGATCTCCGCAATGTACCATGTTGGATACTTATCGTCTCAGGATATAGACATTCTCATCCTCCCAATTATCAGGAGTATCTGGGCAAACCTATCACCGGACACCCCGAAATTCCATGTGGAAGCTATCAAAACACTATGGAACTTCCAAGAAACCCTCGGAGACCGGAGGATCGAAGCGGCGATAGCAACCGTCATGACGGAGGGAGATGTAGGCGGCACATACGCCATCCGGAAAGCAGAGCAGGGGAGAAAGTTCGGTGTGCTCTGGATGCATAGCGTTACTTATTATGCTTCCCTTAACAAAGCCGTTGGAGGGGGATTCGAAATGGTACTTACCAGACCTTTATTCTTGTTTTTGGATTCGCTACTGGACCACTGGGTCGAGATGCAGAGCTTTGCTTTGGATTGGATAGAGAACTTGGGAAGTGCAAATAGGCTATTTGGTATATTTGTGACGAAGTTCCTGGAATTCGAGTTTTTGAAGGAAGCAGGGCCAAGAGACGTCAATAATACGCCCATCAATAGGCATGTTTTTGGAGAGGACGATGATCTGGAGGTCGTGACGTATTATTTCCAGACGTTGGCGAATGTACTGGAATACTCCAGGAATTATAGCTGGGATGTTTTAAGGGGCGAGATGGCTGCTGGATCTGATGAAGCGAAGGCGAAGAGTCTACATGAACGTGAGTGATATTTTATGCTTCAGAATTTACGATATAGAGATTAATTAATATCATTTTTGCAGAGGGCTACGGATTCGAGGATCTGACGCTACAAACATTCTTTGTCAAAGCCGCCATGAGAGCCATCGACGGCGACGAAAAAAACCTAACAGGCGGCTTCAACAGATTGTCTCGTCTGCACAGAGCTGCATTAAGCGTACTCCGCAATATCCTTCTCAACCTTCACTCAACGTCCTACTCGAAATCCCTCGCAGATATGGAACTCGAGAATATTCTTGCAGCCCGACTTATCTCCATCCTCGATCGCCCGGATCCCTACGTCCAAGTTATCCTCCTAGAAACCCTTTTTTCGGCCCTAAAATTATCTCTCATGCGGCCGACTAGTCACCTAGGATACATGCGCCAACTCAGTCGGGAAACCGCCGGTATTAAAGCCGGTGCTACAAGCCGGAACGAAACTCAAGAAAAAGCGAACCCCCCGCCGCCAGCTGCCGCCCCACAGCAACTAATCAGATGTCTAATCGGCGGGTTTTCGAGTCCGAATAGTAGGCTGGTACTTGATGATTGGGTTCAGTTCCTAACGAATTGTCTGCCGTTGTTGGCGGATGTGATATTCCAGATTTTACTTCCGTTAGTAAACTGTCTTTGCCAGCAGATTAAAAACACGTTTGAGAAGCTGAAAAAGGTGTTCCGGGAAGGTGAAGAAAGTGTTGGGAATGAGAGCGTGATAAGTCCGGAAAGTACGCTGGTGGCTCTGCTACATGGTCTAGAACAAATTCTTGCGGCTGCACATGATAATCTCATTACTGAAGAACAAAAGGCTGCGGGTCCCAAGAGTCCTGATGTGCCCACGGGGAGCTTCTTCGGGAGCATGGTCTCTGGAGTTTTTGCTGTCGAGAGTCCGCAGAATAGGTCTACTGCAGCGAATAGTCGACTCACGGTGTTACTGTGTTTCCAGGATACCGTGAGGATATGTTATTCCATCTGGAGCTGGGGCGACATCAATTCCGAAGGCGAAGAATCCCTAGATGCAGGAAGTCGAGAAAGCCAACGCTACACATCCCTGCGAATGAAAAGCCGCGCTAGGCGAATCCTCGAGCACATGTTTGTTGCAGAAACCCTCGAATGTCTAGAAACACTCATCGAGCTCTGGCCTGCTCGGCCCGCAAACCCGGAGCGGGCGGTTGGAGATAGAAAAGCGGCAAGTATCTTTAAATTGATCAATTTTCTTGATGGGTCCAGGCCGAAACATACCATACCAGCGATTTTCAATGCTATATACTCGAGGACGAATCCTAGTGCTTTGGATCCGGCGAGGAAATCAACGTTGACCGCAGAGCTGAGTGATCTGGATGTGGTGGTGTTTCTGGTGGAATATGCTCGTAGCCTGGAGGATGATGCAATGGATGAGATTTGGGCGGATTGTATGGTCTTCCTGAAGGATGTCCTGGCGAATCCGTTTCCGCATAGGCAGACGCTGCCAAGTTTGCTGGCGTTTACGGCGGTATTGGGAGAGAAGGTCGACAATACGAATTTCGGGGAACAAAAGAAGATGCGGAAAGAATTGGGTGTATGTTTTCCCTCATATACGAGGTTTATATTAGAGATGGTACTGATGATGTTACGCAGGATCTGTTTTTGAGACTTTTAACGGCTGCTTTCACCGTCAGGCCTATCGGCTCGAGTACCCTAGATCCAGTCCGTCTCCCGGGATCAATAAACGACAAAGAATCTAACGCCGAAAACAGAGTCGAAAAACACACTAGGACGAAATCAGGCCCCGACGACATTGTAGCTATCTTAGTGAATATAGTACCGGAGCTTCGGAAAGTCCTTGTTGATTTAGACCGGGTGATTTCAGCTTCGGTCACAATATCTACAAGTCTCATAGGCCCAACATTCCGTTCGAAATCGTTCCCGCAGAATATTACCCCCGGAACACTGGAGCTACTGTACCAACTCACCCGATTACCAAATAACCAAAAGTCCTGGAAAAAGGAACTTTCCGATGCCTTTTTGGATCCGAAATTTTTTGCCTCTCCGGTCAGCTTGGTTAAAAGCCACTGGGTCCCGCTAGCCCGACAATATCTCCTCAGCGATCGTGAGCCCATGCAAGAGCTCCTAAGCCGCATCACACCCCCCACAACAGCCGGCGTCCTCTTCGGCGTCGGCGCCACCTCCGCTCGTCAAGAAGCAGACAAAAAGACCCAATTCAACCTCCGCAGAATTGCATTCATGATTTTCGCTGCGGAACAAGATACCTTCGTAGTAAATCTCAGCGAAATCGAAGAAAAACTCGTCGATGTCCTTACCGCCACCGCAACTACTTCCCCAAGTTCTGCAACAAGAGGTGAAGTATATCTTGTCCTCCGAGCTCTCGTCCTCCGAACAAGTCCTATACATCTTGCGGGATTCTGGCCGCTACTGAACACTGAGCTACAAGCCGTCCTGAGCTCCCTGTTCCCCGAAGTCAGCGACGATCTGTATACCGATTCGTCGATCCTCCAAGCTTGCAAACTTCTCGACACGCTGCTCGTCGTAGCTCCGGACGAATTCCAGCTCCACGAATGGTTATTTATCACGGACACAATCGAAGCTGTGTACCGTCCCCATGACTGGAGTCCCGCGGCGTTGGCAGACCAGGTATCAACGGAGTTCTCATCTACTTCCTCCCCAGCGAGTAAGTCTGCGTGGGAGGCGGCACATAGTAGCACAGGGAAGAGGCCCTGGTTAGTGGGTCCGAGTGTTAAGGATATTGAGAGGAATGGTGATATTAGATCGGAGCTATTGAGACCGTTCTTTAGCAATGTGAGTATTTGGGCTTATGAAGGGACGTATGGAATGGGAGTACCGGAGATTAAGGCTTGTGAAGAGGGCGTTTGGGTTGATTTGTTTGAAGAGAGCTTGTAGGGGATGTGGTGGTAATGGGAAAAGGAATGTTTTTATGTATGTAATTTTTTTTTTTCTTTTTTCAATTAAAAAAAAAAAAGGTGCTCTTCTTTCTGTATCGGTGACCTGCATGCGCGTACATGTATGTGGAGCCGTTGTGGTGAGTCGTAATTTATATAGTAGTAAGAGGTGTTGGAATTAAGCGTTTCGGGTCATATTTGTGAATGAAACCGAATGACACGGGAACACATGACATAAAACACATCACAATCGAGTTCAATAGACTGCAGTTTACATTAATTATAATAGGGGTCCTCAAGCTTCTTCCATGTTACCACTCTCGCTCTACCGCAACTTGATTCTTGAAACTTAGGAGTTTGCTTTTGGTCAGAGTGCGGACTAAACTACCGATGTGTTAATCGGATATCAATTGAATTAGAATTGAATAACGAGGTTTGAGGACCCCTATATCTGTACTCAAATTCACAAGCAAAACCCCAAGACTCTCTGTTTAAAAAGTCAATTCGTTGAAAACGTAACAATTTATTATTCTAATTAATCCATTATACCATATCTACAAGACCCAGCTTCCACCTCAATATTTTCTTCTCCCCTCCTTCCTTCATCCCCACCCATTCCTTTCCTTCGTTCCATACTTTATATAATCATCAGTAACCGTTTCCCTTCCTCTTCTACCTGACTATTTGTAATCCGTTAAAAAATAAATAATCTATTTGTAATCATGAATTATCACTCGTCAAACCTTTTTTTTTTTTTCTCACTTTTCTCCTCCTCTTCCCATGCCATAGCAAAAGTATAGAAAAAAGGCTCCAAAGTGGTGGATGAAACGTTAACGCGCACATGCAAGATTTTCGGGGAATCAAAGAAATGGGTAAAAATGAGTTAACCAACCATACTCCGGTCCATGTGATCGGTGGGGGAAAAAAAGAAAAAAAAAAAAAAAAGTGTGTAAAGCACAAATTTAAAGGCTGTGGTATCAAAGAATGCGTGGGGGGTAGGGATATATGTATTTGTAAAAAGCAGTCCGCGGGTAAGACGCTCCAATGTCGGGAGAATTTGAACTTGTACAAAGCCGTCTCTGGACAAATTTCCTTCCTCTCAAAAGTGAACTCAAAAACCTGAGCTCTAGTAGTGATCATATTTATAAATACTTGCGGACCAAATCTCTAATAGCCAAAGATTTGGCCACACTAATGGGTGTCGGCGTGACAATAGGAACCAAAGGCACCGCAACGCTAATGATAACAGAATCATCCGAACTGGTATCACTTTCCAGAACCTCCGCTTTCTCGCTCTCTTTCGATCCAGAACTTGTATTCGAGTCGTCGGTATTATATGCCGGTTCATTATTCGGTTGCTTCTTACTGCCGAAAAATCTTTGTGGCGGCGGAGTTTTTCTATAATTCTTGCTCGACTGAAGCGGCGATTCCGATGTAGTAGATGCGGTGCAGAATTTCTCTGCACTGCTTTTGGGCGCCTCAGCACCGCCGGGATTCACTCGGACGGCGATGGTGCCATAATCTGATGAAGATTCCAACGTGCCCGAACTGTGTGGATCCCTCCAGGGAGGCGATATAAGAGCAACGCCACCACTCCCGCCCGCCCCGGACGCGGGATTACTGGGTTGGGATTTAGAGAATTCGGAGTCGGAGGGGGAAGGATTGCACCGAAACTGGACCTGCCTCACCTCGGGGTAATATCTCAAGCCTTGGGTTTGCTTCGATTCAAATTTTGGTACATCTGTCACTACCAGTTTTCGAGATACCGTAGGACTTGGTCGAGATATCATAACTGCGGCACTACCGCCAGACTCGACTTGCCTAAACTTAGAGACGAGAGCTCGAACAGAAATTTTCGGAGGTGTGACTTTTCGCCGCCAACTCGTATGTTGTCCACTAATGGCATGCATGTGCCACTTCCAATGATGGTTTCGGATCCGATATTTCTTTCGGGGGTGAGAGCTCGGAAGGCGAGCTGTAGCTAATCCTGACGTCTCAAACACATCCAATACTAACTCCTGGTCGTTTGGGTCATATAATATTTTTGGTGGGGGTGTTATCTTCTTCGTAGGTGTTGGGGGTGTGGAAGGTAGAAGCTGTGCGAAAAAGGACGATGGAAGGATCCTCGCTACCGGAGGCGTGGATAAGGTGGATCCGCTGAAATCGGATGAAGACCTGGATAAGCTCGCAGAGCTGGCTCTTGATAGGTATTCGCTGTTAATTATGGAGACAGGCCCATCGAAAGCTGCCCCAGAGCTCTCACTCAGCTCACTCGCGCGAATCTTCGACTGCAACTTGGCACCCACTGAAGCACGACGATGTAGTTTTCTGAAAGATACATCTTGAGGATCTTTCCGGGTGCGTATATCTACACTCCGTGGTTGCCTCAAGATGCGTTTCGGTGGCGGGGTCTTTGGAGGAGGAGGATCAGTCTCGTTCTCCTTCTCTGACTTCTCCACGAACCAGTTAGCCCGCTTGCGAATGGAGTCTCTGAATCTTCTGAGACTCGACCTTCTGGAGCTTGGCCCTGACGAGACCAAAGATGCTATGGAACGGCGAGGAGGAGGGGAGGATGTAACAGGCTTCGTGTTTTGTGATAAGATGGAGAGAGCTTCGAATTTCGCGATTAAGTGGTTGACCTTTGTGGTTACTCTGCGAGCGATAGAGGGGTGGCTGGAAGCCAAATCGTAGGGAGCACCAGACAACATCTTGCTGGACCCTGGTATATGAGGGTGAGAGTTGAGGTGAAGATGCTGCTGGACCTAGAAAACCGAAGTAAACATTTTCGGACACTTTGAATCATGACAGAGGGGAGAAGCTTGAAGGAACAGAAAGCAAAATCAGAGACCAATCCCATTTGAGCAGATTGGAGTCGCTTAGAAAGTAAAAGTAAAATGAAAAAAAAAAATATAAAAGAAAAAGAAAACATCCCCAGAGCACTGAAGTCTAGAAGCCATAAGTACACAGACCAAGCTGATTAACGTTATATCGAAAACAAGAAACTAAACACCGCCCCTAGGTTTTGATTCACGAAAAAGATTACACAAGAAAGCCAACAAGAAAGCAATCGAAATGAACCCCCGAATTCATATTACGAAAGGGAGGGAAATAAAGAAGAAACATGAAATATAGAACAAGGTAAAAAAAGTAAACGGAAGACCCGTAAAAAAACGCATCAGATATCATTTCAAGCGTTGTCTCGGAGCATCTCACATCGTTCTTCATCCCCCACAAGTGCATCATCATAACCGGATACCGCTCACCATTCCATTACCCCTCGAAACGCGCCAATTCCAACCACACGCAAATCGCCTAACAGCTGCACTGACCCTCCTGCTGGCTCGCATCGTTGCCGTGAATATTGACATTGATCACTACTCCTAAGTTAGAATACATGGCCACGTTTTGTAATTAAGCAATAAAGGTGGGAAATTGCGGTGCAAAAAGAATTTAAAGTTATTGGATCTCTTACTCTCCGGGTTTGGGTCGTTCATCGTATTCTCCATGCCCGGTAACGCTTGGGCAATCCGCTTAAACAGAAGCTTGACATTATGCCCCGCCTTTGCGCTCGTCTCAATAAACATAACCTTGAATTCCTTGGCCTTTTTCTCTCCCTCCTCAGTCGTGACTTGTCGTTTATCGTTAAGGTCGGTCTTATTGCCCACAAGTACGATAATCACGTCGTTTCCGCGCTCGCCACGAACATCATCGACCCATTTAGAGGTGTTCAAAAACGAGCTCCGATCTAGAGAACTTTGTTAATATCCGCCTTGTTGTCCATGGCAACAATCGGCAAAGGACACGAAAACGAACTTGTGATGTCGTATACCACCACCGCAACACTAGAATCTCGGATGTAGGAAGGAATTAAAGATCTGAATCGCTCTTGACCGGCGGTATCCCATAACTGCAGTCGCACTGTTCGGTCTTCCAGGTACATGGTCTGACATGCAAATTTGCCGATGTTAGTCTGTGTTCTACAGCCTTGTCCCCACAGTTGCGCAAGTCCCAACATTTCCGAAACCAATAAAACAATGGGAAGTGCGTACTTTCGACAAGAAGTCTATGCCTATGGTTGCCTGGTACATATTATCGAATGAATCGTACATAAATCGTGTGATTAACGATGTCTTCCCCACTGTACACGCATCGTCAACACAGACTCGTCAGCTCTATCTTTTTCATTCCTGCCTTCCTATTCGAAGATGCCCGGAAATTTGCTGCATACCGCTCTGTTCTCCCAAAAATACCAATCTATGAAAGCCATAGCTGTCAGCAAGGGTGCTCAGAGAACCCAAGATCGGAGAAGCGTACTTGAATTTCTTCAGCGGGTTTGCGTACGAACCCACAGCGGTGGACGAGGGTGTGGTCATGGTTAGAGTTTGTCTATTACACGGAGGGATTGTACAGCGGGGAAAAGGGACAGTGAATGAAGACGAGAAGAGGAATGGATGGCACAGGAGAGAGAGCAAGTAGGACAGTGGGTATGTATTCAGGAGTTGCGGAGGGACTCGATCATCCCCAGAAGCTGCAACTCTCTGTGCTACGAGCTGCTTAGAGTGCAGGTAGGTACGTACTTAGCATGTAGGTGTACTTAGTACTCTATTCTGCTCTAGCTAAGTGACAACTTTAGAGTAGAGTACTATACACCTGCACACCAGAGCAATGCTGCACTGCGTGCGCAAACCAGAGCTGCTGTGTCGCGCCACAACGGCACGCCAGGCTGCCGAACTGCAACGTCGACTCGGCACAACATGCTTTCACCAATAATGCCGCCGTCTTCACGATGGGCGACACCCGAATGTCAACAATACCTTTTGGAGACAAAAAAAAAAAAAAAAAAAAAAAAAAATTCAGGGCGGATTCAGTATGCATCTACACATACTCCCACCTTGTGCTCTATATTTATACCTCCGTCTGTGCTGTGGGAATGGACAAATCACCGAATCTTCGGAATTAACGTTTGAATGAATACTTGCAAACACACGCTCATACACACGAAACAAGCAACACGCAAAGGGAGAAGGAAATCCACAAACAACTACAGAAGCAACCACTAACAATAATACTGGGAACAAGCGACATCGAATAGTCCAACGAAAGCCCGTTTCAACGTCAAAACATCTTTTTAAAACCAATACCACACCTGTATAAAACGTACACGCAAACCAGAACCAGCCAATTCCCTTTACTATACACTTTTTTTTTTTTAGCTTAAATTTTTGTTTTCGTACATGTTCTCTCAACTTATTTCCTTACAGAACGATCGACAGATCGGGCCTCAACAGATTCTCCTCATCCAAATTAGGGTAGAATGGCACCAGTGCGTCTGCACTCTGGACATACGCATTATTGTATAACCTCCAATACGGGGTCCTGACCTTCCTTGCGGGATGGAACAGTCCCGCCCAGACATAGTTCATCACCAATCCTGGGCCAATGGCCATTCTAATTGCATCGATGGCCTCGATGATACGGTCGATAACGTGGGGCGACGTTTCGAAGAGATTGGGATATAATAAGTTAAGTAAGTGCATCATAGCATCTTCACATCCCAATCCCACAACGCCCAAGGCAACGTGCTTAACAACACTAGCGGCAGTTTGACGGTGAACCTGGTCTCGGTCGATGAGAGCATCTTCGAGGAGGGGTGTAACAGCGTAGACATAGTCCTTGGCCATCTCTCCAATGTACTCGAAAAGGAAAGATAATGATTTCAGAACACCATTCTGCACATTGAGTTCAGGAACCCGGTATTCGTTCATAAGGGCTGGAAGCACGGTAAAGGGTGCACAAGTTTCTGCAACAATACCAATGGCGACAGCAGTGCAGACACGAGATTGACGTTCTTGGACACGAAGATTGTTGAGTAGGGTGGCAAGGACATCTTGGGGACCGATGGCTTTGGCGATGAAACCTGTATATAATAATTAACTTAGGTTTGTGAAATGAAAAACAAGCGAGTTCTTACCGAAAGTGTTGTTCGCAGCTCTTCTAATACCCTTCTTGTGAGCCTTCAACATGTCCAACAATTCGAAACAGATTCTCATCCATTCCCTCGCACTGACAAACTCTGCACCTCTGTCTGCAATTCTTCCCACCAGATCAATGGTGTTCTCCTGCACTTTCTCGTGCCGATTGCGCAAGATTGGTGTCAAACGAGGAAGTAAGTCTTTAATCGGAGGCTGCATGCTATTGATACCGACGACAGTAACGATTGATCTCAGAGCGCCTAGGATAGAACCAAGGACTTCTGGATATTCTTCTCCCAAGTACTCGTAGAGAACTATACCGAGTTTGCCCATCAATGCATCTTCGCCGCATTGTTTCTATTTTACTGTCAATAATCTATACCTTTTTTTTTTTTTTTTTTAAAAAAAAAAAAAAAAAGAGAAAAGACAAGAGAAGAGAAAAAGACTAAAGCAAAACCCACCATAACAACAGCTATCCGAGAAATCAAATCAGCACTCTGCTGTCGAACTGCCGAGCTCTTATTGTTCAACCGCCACAAGATGGTACTGACAATCTGCGGAAGATAAGGCTTGCATCGCGTTCCAAGCGCATTGACAACCGTTCCGAATCCGTTAAGCATGACAACGTCTTCCATACTCTGTTCCTGAAACGCGAACAACACACCATCAACAAGTCTCTCTTCCAAGCGCTCATTGATGTCAGCAGCTCCTAGAGAAGCAATGACTTTCTCCACAGTTTCCAAGGTCATCTTCCTGTAAGGTTCGGATTCATCTTTGAGATGATCCACAATCCTCTCGATGATCTCACCACAGCCAACCTTCTGCCCCAGATCTACGGTAGTCTCAACAACTTGCCTATAATTTCTCTTGTCCAATGCCATCCGTCGAACCCAAAATGCCTTGAAAAACTCCGGCAGGACATTTTCCCTAAGGTACGTAGCTGTAACACCCTCAGTTCCGGCACATTGACTAACCACCTTCAATACGACTTTTTTCATCTCCTCATCCGGACTCTGGAATTCTCTTAACAAAATTTCCATGACGTTCTCCGTGTAGTAATTGGCGTATTCTTCGTCCATAAGCGGAATAACGTAGCCAACCGCCTTCAAGAAGCCCGCCAATCCCTTTCCCCGTTGCTTCCTGGCTCCGGTCCATAGCGGATTCAAGATAGTGTCGAAACTCTCAATACCATACGGACTTGCTGCTTCTGCCAATGCCGCGATTGCCAAACTGGTGACCGTTCGGACCTTCGCTTGTTCGTCCTCTAAATTGGGTGCGATACATTCCACCAAGCCCTTGAGATGGGGCAAAATCGCACAACCCATCAAAATAGGAATTTGTTGCACAATTTTGACTCCGGTATGTCGCGCCTGCCAACTCTTCTTACTCCTGCACACAGCTCTTAAGAACGGAAGCAAAGCCGGGATCCCGAGGGCCGATGCTACGACTGCAAACGCTCTGGCCGTGGTGTTTCGCACGTACTCGTCGACATGGTCAATATCGGGTCTCATCGTGGAAATCATATGCGCCAGACCCGCAGCTTTCGAGAGGTTACTGATGATTTCTCGTCCTTCGACCCTCGCATAATAATCCTGATCAATCAATAGTGGTTCAATGACAACCAGAATTTTATGCACGTACGGCCTAACGAGATCATCCAGCTTGTAGAGAATACGATCAATAACCTTCACCAACAAATGGCGTTCCTGGTCTTCGAGGGTCTTCTCCATGAGCAAAGGCAAAATCTGGTTAAAGAGAGGCCCGGCACCAAATTGGCGAGCATTGTCAGTCAACTGTCTCAAAGCGGTCTTTCTCATTGGAGGAGTCCCGTTCTTGACTTTCAGAAGCAGGCGCATAATCTTTCGTTCCTTCAATTCTTCCACTGTCATGGTATTTTCATCCCCTCCATCAACAAGCTTTCCAAAATATTGCATGTCTTCCGCCTTGAAAAATTGAAGGTCGCCGACACCGGGGATGTCTGTAGGCATTTGCTTTCCGAGGATTCGCGCATTCTCAGGCTCTTGCATCATGAAGCCACCAATACCGGAAGAAGATGGCATCGGTGCTGGGGTGGACATAAGTTTCCTCGCCGGCGTGCGAATGGGTGCATATCCTGGAGGTGGCTCAAGAATTTTGTAACCCTCTTTCGGAAGCATTTCATCCAGTTCCTCGTCAGATAGAGGTGCATTGCGGTCACCATGGCCAAAGGTAAGAGGAAAGGCTGGAACCGGTGCTGCTGCCGAAGGATGTAGGGGAGTAACAAGGCCCTGATTTCCGACCGGAGTAGCTGTAGTGAGTGAGGGTGCTTGATCCCATCGCGATCGCTTGACTACTGGTGTCGCATCGGGGGCGGCGGCTACATCCCATCGGCTGGATCGCTTCTTTGTAGGTTCTTCCTTTACAGTAGCGATCTCTTCGCCTCCGACGTCCCATCTCTTCTTCTGTGTATGCGTGAGTTCTACTATAAAATAATTAAAAAAGCGATACATTGACGAGGGACATACCCTCTTTCTGGTGCCATCCCCGCCAGCCTCTTTATTATCTTGAGCTTCCTCCTTTCCTTTCAGTGTTGCCGGATGCTCCACACCATCCATGCCATCCACCTCGCCATTCTTCATTTTCTCTTCGATTTTCCTCCTGACCCTCTCCTCCTCCCTCTCTAGCTCTCTTTCCTTCATAACTTCTCGAAAGCTTCTGCCTTCAACATCGCCATTTGCGCCGTTCGAAAATGCGTCAGCTCGTGTTGGTGTGAGCTGTCGCTGAAATCGTCGCTTCTGGTAATCCGTCTCTCTGTCTGCGATCTTGCTACCTGCTGCTCTTGCTGCCATAGGGTCCATATCATCATCGGCACCAGCATTTGCAAACTCGTTCAAGAGCTCTTTCGAAGCTGTATACTGCCCCACCAGCCGCCGCGACCCATCGCCATCTCCTCCCATATCCGTGTCGTCATCATCATCGTTAGCAGGAATCGAAGTATTGTAACCCGCGTACTTGTCAACACCTGCACGATCGTACAAAGTGGTATCGAAGGCTTCTGTTAGTGAGGACTTGGTGGAATTTTCGGTGCGTTGGTTGGCAGGGTCGAATGTTTTTGAGCCTGCTTTGCCCTTCATAGCATTGCGCTCCTGCTGGAGGCGACGGATCTCGTCGATTTCAGCTGCGGAAGTGTTAGCTGCCGGCTTCACTGTAGAAAGAAGAGCATAAACTTGCCATCAGACATGGTGTTAGTAAACGAATTAAACGGGTATTGAAGAGTAAATGAACGACAACAAGCAGATGGGGAACACTGGAGAAAGACACGATGCACGCGAGAGTCGCGGTTGATGTCTCGAATAATCTGATGAGTTTGGGGGTGGCGGTTTTAGCCCAATCCACTCTTTTCAGCATTACATAATGCGCGCGTTGGCTCCAAGGCGCGGATTGGCTCACTTACATAAGAGGGCACTTCCCATTTGTTCTGGAGCATACATACATATACATACAACTTCTATCCCTGGTTTGCAACACAAGCACCGTGTGAGGATCCATTTATGGTACGATTTATGAAGGAGTTTCACCTGCAGGCGTACGTAATTCTCAAGCAGAGTGGAGTAGTAAAACATTCTGGATTGGAGAGTTTTTGACTTGCCTGCTAGGGGCCATCAAACAAAAGATCACCGCATGCCCATGATTGCTGGTCGGCTTGCCAAGTCTAATCCCCTGCTTAGATGTAACTATGTACTGTGGATAGCAGCGTCAGTAAGATAAGATAGTTACCAGTCCGTCTGGCGACTCTGTCCACCTACTCGATCAACTGAGATATTCCATGCATGCACCCTATCTCCAGTTACTTCTAAATACCCGCACAAGCAGCCGCAGTTGGTAAACTTTAAAATTGACCAGAGACCTTATTCTCCAAGAATCGGTGTCCCAGACTCCAAGTATGTACTTGATACGCAACTGCAACAAGAATTAAGTAAGGCAACAACGCGTTTCATCCCTGACCGGGTGTAGTGCAACATGCGTGCGCCTGGAGCCTCAAGGTTGTGTTAACTTCAACCCTCGGAGGTCTGGGCGCCCATTCCCCAATAGAGCTACTCGGTATCTATCCAAACAAAACCCTTCACTACTGCTGTTGGCGGAGTCGCCCCTCGACCCAGCTGCCTTTCAATATCCTGCATACAGAAGCTGTCAGTCAATTTTCGTTGAAGTCATGGCCGACGGTTACCAACGAAGCAGAGCTCTGAGTAATGCTCCGCCGCCCTCCGCCGCCCAGCACTCAACACTATCGAAAGCTCAACAATTCGAGGAAGAGAAGCGGCGGATAATAACCTCGTGTTTTTCTAAACAGGACACTGATGGGTCACGTAAGTTGTAACATCATATTTCGCGTCTCAGGCATTGTGCATAGACCAGAGCTAACAAGACCCCCGTCAACTAATTTTGCAGTTCTCGAGTCCTATATAACTCATTGCAAAGTTGTCGAAAATGCCGCCTATCCTTCGCAGCCGGCTCCTCCTGAAGCCCAGCCAGAACAGAAGAAGAGCCGTGTGATTCTTGTTGCTGTGCGGAAATCCGGAAGAGTTCGTGTACACAAAGCTCGTGAAAATGCCAATGGATCATTCTCGATAGGGAAGACATGGAACTTGGATGATCTTCAGCAAATTGAGAACCACACTGGAAGTCATGAGAAGGGGTTCACGGTTACGATAATAAAGCCCTACTACTGGGAGGCGAGTTCGAGCAAGGAGAAGGATTTTTTCATCTCTTCCTTGCTAAAAATCTACAAGAAGTATACCGGAGGAAAGATACCAAATTTAGTGGGATTCGAAAGAACGGATGTCGATCGTTTATTAGATGGGGCGGCTAGTAATCAGACACGACAAAGACGACAGGAAGAAGACATGCGGCCTCCAAAAACGCCGACGTCGGCATCATCGGGGGCCTCTACCCAGCCTCCGCCCTCTGCCCAGAGAAATCTTGCACAAACTCCGTCAATGGAATCAATTACAAGGCCGCCCCGGGCACAGCCATCTCCACGAGCACCAGACGGGTTTCACCATACATCAAGCTCGATACGAGCTTCACCCTCGAATGACCATTTATCAAGCCTTGGAACTTCCGAACCACTGCCTATGTCTCGTAACGCTTCGGTGGTCTCAGCAATGTCAAATGATGCAGGTCCTCCTCCCATACCAGTCCCATCACCTGGGAGAAAACCTTCGGATGGATCATCAAGATCCGGATCTGGACAACGTTCTAACTCCAGACCCCCTCGTACAGAAGATGAGAGATCCCTACACGGAGTAGCTTCGACTGAAATGTTCAGAGCACCTTCGGCGAGCAGCCAGCAGTCACGTGAAGCTCCGGAATACCCATACTCACCAAACAGGGCAGCTGATCAGTCTCCGCCCCCACAAGAGCAATCGCCAATGAAAAAAACATCGAACAAGGATGTAGCTGCGCAGTTCCGTCTGGCGGCGAACGTACACTCTCTAGGTGGAGCGATTGGTAGAAATCGGCCCAAAACTCCAACTACCCCAACGACACCAATGTCAAGAGGACCTTCGCAAACACACATAGAGAAAACACCGGATTTGCCGCAAATAAAGTATCCTGAAGAGCGAATGGAAGGAGATATGAATGGAACTACCCCAGGTAGAGCGGTTGAAATCGATGAAAGAAGATCTCGGTCTCCGACAAGAACCGGAGGTTTCCCGCCGATATCTTTACCGATACAGCAATCCCCTTCATCCATAGCCGCTATTGTGGAGCCTCCGCCCAGAAATGAGGCTAGGAGGCCAGGTACCGCATCTCGAGACGAGATCGTGTTACCTCCCGCATCACCAGTAAAGAAACCTGTTCTACAAGACTTTCCAGGCATTTTGGCTCCAGCACATAAAAGAGGCGAATCTATGGAACTTCGACCTCCAACTGCCGGCTCCATGGGCCGAAGGCCTCCATCACCAGAGCGACTTGTTTTGGGCGCTGGTGAATTGGAGGAAGTGAAAGCCCGAAGTAGATCTAAATCGCCGAATACGAAGGCACGCAAGCGAAAATCGAACAAATCATCATTGCTAGAAGATTTGGATACTTCGAATGTTGCCGTGGATATTGAGGAACTGTTAAAGGAGTTCAATTGGGATGGTCGGGGCAAAGTTGAGGTTTTGGAGGCAGACATAAAAAGGGAACTCGCAAATGTGGAGTCAAGAAACGTGGTCATAAATAATCAAGGGGATGATAGGATCGAAGAATTATCAGTTTTGCTTGACAAGGCCATCAAGGAATGTGAAGAGATGGACGGGTTGTTAACTTTGTATGCAGTGGAGTTGACTGTAGGTCTCTTTTCTCACGTCGGGAGATTTTCAAGGTCAGAGCACTGATATTATGCTGCAGAGCTTAAACGAGGACATAGCCCATATAGAAAACCAGTCCCAAGGTCTGCAAGTTCAAACTGCCAACCAAAAGACGCTACAAAGAGAACTCCAGAGCCTCCTCTCAACCATCTCCGTAACGCCACAGCAGTTAGAGATGCTGAAACAAGGGTCTCTTGAATCCCCACAGGGACTGGAGCGAATAGAGTCTACTTTGTTGGCGCTTTATAAGGCAATGATAACCATAGACCCCCACATCAACCACAAGATTCCAGAATCTCCGAAAACTCACGGACGAAGAGGGTCTTGGAGCGACGAGGGTATAGAAAATATGCGTGCCCTGCAAGAAAGAAAAGACGGTTACCGACACGATACCAGAGCTTTCTTTGGCAGACTGAGGCAATTTATGAACATCAAATTCCAGGCAGAATCGATGGAGCTCGGGAAGCACTCACGTAGTACTGAGCTCCAGCGAGCAATGAAGCCTAAATTGATGACTCATGATGCTGCATATTACAGTTTTTGGAGATTTGCCGGGCTTACCGCGTTTGCGAAGGACGTAGATAAGGAGGAATATTTGGGGCTTCAGAAACTTTATGAAAAGCCAATTGCACAGTTATTCCAAGACGAATTCATAAGCCATGTGCTCGCTTGGAAAAAAATAACTAAGAAGCCTACCCAAGAGGAATCTGATTTGGGTGCGTACAGCGCAACAACCTTTTGGGTATGTAGTTGGGCTAATCATTATATTTTTAGTCTTTACTGCAATCGAGAAAGAAACGGACAATGTTGCGGTGACAGCTGCACGAAAGTTGACCGTGAAAAAATCTCAGACACTTGCAAAGATTCGATCTGCCCCCGGCGATAACCCGCACAAAGATAAGTCTCAAGAAGGGAAAATCCACGCTCACGAAGCGTTCGCAGGAGCGCTTGCGGAAATTTATAACGTGATTATCCGGGAGCAAAACTTCGTAGTGGAGTTTTTCCATATGTCTTCCCAAGGCCCTGCAAGCTTTATCGACTTCGTTGGAACCTCGACACCCGAGTCCAGACGATTAGGAGATCTCGGCGGTTTCAGGGCCGTGGAATCAGATAAGGCCAAGGCGAGAATGATCATGGAGTTCATGGGCGCAATTTTTGGCTTTTTGACACAGGAGTTGCAGAATCTCGTCGATTGGGCCATCAAGAGTGATCCGGTGCAAGGTGTGGGAGTCTTGTACAATATCGAGGGGAAACTGGCTTCGTTGGAGGAGACCAATCAGGAATTCTTGACCAAAACTTTGCAGAAATTGCATGATCGACTTGCGGGGCTCTTCTCTCGTTTCCTAGATGAGCAAATCAAAGCAATCGAAGAGTTCAAAGTTAAGGTTAAGAAGAGGAAGGGGGTGATTGGATTCATGAAAGTGTTCCCAGTAGGTTTAGCCGTCTATCTGGAAGGTGGTTAAACTCATCTTGTTAATGAAATGCATGGAATAGGCTTTCTGCGCGAAAATAGAAGAACAATTGCCTCCGGAAAACCTAACTCCAAACGAGGAATTGGATGTTAGGGAGATGGTCAACGATGGATACGATAAGATTAACAAGGCCATGTTTGAATCTTTGCAAGCAATTGCTAAGGAATCGCCAGCAGTAGCAAGCCAGAGCATAGACCCAGAAGATAAGGAACAGTTAAATTATCACATCATGATGATCGAGAACATGCACCATTACCTGATTGAGGTCGACACCCGGAGGAATAGCGTTTTGGAGGAATTTAAGAGGAAAGCCGAAGTGGAGTTTAAAGAACATATGGGGTTGTATGTCGGCGCAGTCATCAGAAGGCCATTAGGGAAGCTTTTGGTGAATTACCCAATTTATTTATCGGCAGGGCCCAAGATGTTAATAGAATTTAATAGGATTTCGTCGAAGGTGTCGAAATTCTCACCAAGACTGGCGGCACTCAAGAAGATATCTCGCAGCGCCAATCGCACTCAAGAATGGCCTTCAGGAAAGTCCTCGGGAACTACGATTCCAAAGAAATTAAGAGAGGTATCGAAACTCTGAAAAAGCGTGTCGACAAGCATTTTGGAGATTCCGACGATCCGACATTGTGCGCCAAGTTGCTGGATAAGATTTTCGAGAAGCTCGAGACAGAGTATATCCAAACGCATAAAAGGGTACAGGTATTGCTGGCGACAGTTTATAAAGAGCAAGGATTGGAGTTGGAATTCACCATACAGGATATTAATGGGGCGTTTAGAAAGTAATCATTTTTGGTAGCGGCGGTGTCTTGTTTTATCTTTCATATATTTTATCTTTCATATTTGCTTTATTATTTGCATTCTTGTATCTACGCCCTGGGGGTTGTATGTCCGGGATACCGGGGAGAATTTCGCGTATCACTTTGTATATGTAAAAATTTAGTATCTTGAGGGAAGGGTGATCCGTTCTAAAAGAAATACTAGTTTATATTGATAACGGAAGCAATTAAGAGAGATTTTGCAAGAAAGTTTGGTTAGCTTTTTTGAGAATTACATGTTTTTATACGAGCCCTATACCTCATTGAAACCGAAGGTTAACACCTTACTTAACGTGAGAGTGCGATATCGTCTGGAATTTTGTTAGCTTTTAGTGCTCCGAAACAATCATACAAAGAAAGAGAGGCGAAAGTTTATACCTATTCTCAAAATCATTTTGCAAGTCTCCGCGGCCAACTCAATGGCGCTAGTGCTTACTAACAAAGGTTGCAGAACGTTCTCCTCGACGATATTGGTTACCGCACCCCTCCTTACACTAACACCGGCCGATATTTCTCCCTTCTCATGCCTATTTCTCAATTCTGTGACAACACGAATGCTGTTGAGGCCAGCATTTTCGGCCAGCGTCGTGGGGATGACCTCAAGGGCTTCGGCGAAAGCTTGCCAACAGACGGATTCGGTTCCCGAGATAGCGTTGGCCTCCTTCATCAGGGAACGGGAAACCTCGATTTCAGGAGCACCACCACCGGCAATAAGAGCCCTGTAAGAGACACAGCTTAATAGCTAGAATCAAATGAATGGGGGACTTGGGAATTAAAAAAAAAAAAAAAAAAAAAAAAAAAAACATACTTCTTCTTAACAAGACATCTGATGACGCAAAGAGCGTCATGCAGCGAACGCTCGGCCTCATCCAGGATAAGAGAGTTGGCACCTCTGCAAAGAACGGAGACAGTCTGGCCAGTGCTCTTCACACCAGTAACCTTAACCACACGTGCTCCAGAGGACTGAACTTCTTCAACCAAGTCTGCCGTTCCAAGCTTGTCTTCGGTGAAAGAGTCAATGTCTGCAATCGGTTTACAGCCAGTACTCTGTTATAATCGTCAGCGTTATATATTCCTCTTTACCTTTCATATATTTTCTGCAACAGAAGTACCTTGCAGATGAATTCAACCTCGTCTCGTTCAATATCCTTGACTGCAAGAATATTCAATTTTGCAAGGAAGTGTAATGAAAGGTCGTTCACGGCATCCCTGAGGATGGACTTCTGAATGAACAAGACGTTACACTTGGCCTTCTTGATCTTCTTGCACATGTTAAGAAGGTATGTCCTCTCTTCTTTCAGGATTTTATCCATCTGCCTGTAGTCATTGACGACGATTTGGTTTTCCATCTGTGAAACCAATCAGAACAATATAATAAACATAATTCCCAGTGCCTTTATATCCAGCCCTGGGAGATATAGGAATTCTTACATCAGGCTTAGGGGGCGAAAGCTGGAATTGAATGAGACCGATCTTAGCCTTCTCCATCCTCGTCGGCCCTCCAGCATTCTTGATGACATTCTGGGTTAAGACCAACCCATCCACCAACTCAGTGTCGTCGATCGTTCCTCCAACCTTCTTTACAATACGAATGTTGTTCAAGTCGACATTTTCGGCGATGGCGGGATTGATTATACGTGTAACTGCATCAACAGCTATGGGGCCTAGAAGACTAGTATATTGTGAAACAATTTTGCTGGAAAGAGATGTGCTAGCAGCTTGAAGGAGAGATTGACGGTCCGTCAGTACAATAGGAGTAGACATTTGTGTAAGAATCTCGACGGCCTTTCCAGCTGCTCTCTGGAAGGACTCGGCAATAACGGTAGGGTGGATTCCTAATATAGTTTATCAACACGTAGGTAATAATTTATTTTCCAAGCTCCAACAAACCTTTGCTAAGAAGCTTCTCCGCTGCTCCCAAAAGACTTCCGGCAATTACAACGACTGAGGTAGTTCCGTCACCAGCTTCGACATCCTGGGCAGCCGACAGGTCCACCAACTAATTAACCAACCAAGTCAGCATTCACATTCCCCGGACCATCAAATTTTTTGAGCCACTGATACCATCTTCGCAGCTGGGTGTAGCACAGCCATTTCCTTCAAAATTGTGTGTCCATCGTTGGTGATGAGGGTGTGTCCTTTGCCGTTTTGGATCATTTTATCCATTCCTCGAGGTCCCAATGAAGTCTGTTTCATATATCCATCTCAGCAAACATGTCCTTATTAGAATTCCGATAATCGAGGAAGACATCGAACCCTAATAGCATCGGCAACAGCTGGATATCGAGATACATGTTAGCATGGACCTCAAACTTGTACCGCACAATTGCGTGCGCACCTCTGGCGGCGATAATGTTAGCTGTCCGCACAGCCATAGGCTTCTCCTTCAATTTCGCGTTCCCCATGGCAGAACCTGATGATGCTATGGTAGACATTGTGTGTATGGATCGCGGAGGGTAATTGTACGGTGACCAGATAAATGATAAGAGGGGAGTTGAGGTGGGACATTTCTCGACTACGGTTTGCTCGCCAAGCCTTTTGCGGTAAAGCAACTTAGGATGCGAGGGTGGCAGGTAATTTACTGGTACTGTACTAGTACATATACAATTATTCCAATTTGGATCTTTCTACAAACACCGATTCCGTACCTTCAATACTAATAACTCACCATACCAATTAAAAATAAAATAAAATAAAATAAAAGACAGTTTGAACAATGGAGTAAAAATAGCGCAACAGCAAAAAAGAAAAATCAAGTATTTTAGCTCGTGCCATCGTTTCCAGCAATCGCGGCGGCTTCCTCCTCTTCCTGCTTTCTGATCTGAGCTTCGATCTTAGCCTTCTCTGCAGCTCTCATTCTCATTAAAGTGATACTCTCATAATCGGAATTGTCTGCAGAGATAGGTTTTGCGAACGACTGCTTGGGCTGCCTCCCCACAGTAGAAAACGACGCGAAAGAAGGAGCCCGGTTCGAGGCACTTTTAGTACTTGATTTTGTACCAAAATTTGGAGGCACCCAGGTGGTCTGTTTTGATGGCGAGGTTCGAGTCGGCTCTGGCTTTTCCGGTGAGGCAGAAGATGGTAGGTTGGATATATCAGGCTCTTTGCCCCCGGCCCACACAACATCTTTGATACTCTTGAAATCTTCATGCTTGGAAGATAGAGCATCATGTACAGCCGCATGAGCACCGACAATGGACTCAAAAACTAGCAGCCCTGTCTTAAATTTTTTCTCCTTTTCTCCAGGTTTACTTGTAGCTTCCTTGTTGACGACCACGCAATCCTCAATTTTCCCAAACCGCGAAAATAACCTTTGGAGCTCTTTATGATCAATCTTTTCTCCATCCCCTTTCCGCCTCCAGCGTACTCGAACTGTCCTGTCCAATTGTGTAAATCGACTGACAGGGACCTTGATATCCCTTTCTTTTTCTGTGCCACTTTGTTCTTCTTCCTCTGCCTGTGCCACAGTTTTCATCGCCTCCTCGCGTTTCTGCCTCAACCTTGCCCCCTCCTCCTGCAATCTCGAAAGTTGTGCCTTAAAGTTCGCTTCCGCATCTTCAGCTTCCATCTTAGTCCTCTTTGCCATATTCTCCCTACTTTCAAGGTCCTCTTGCATCTTTCGCCTATTGAGATCAAACGCCTCGCTCCTTCTCTTCCTTGCCATCCGCGCATTTCTAGCGTTGTCATACGCCCCTCTGGTAGTCGGATCCGAAAGTATATCGAAGGCCACAGTCAATAGGTGAAATTTTTCTGCGGCCTCGGGGGAAGGGTTTTTGTCTGGGTGCCATTTGAGGGACTGCCGACGATATGCTTTGCGAAGAACACTCTCGGAGGTATCTGCTACGGTGATGCCCAGGATTTCGTAAAAGTCGGTTTCACTGCTAGCCGCATATGCGGCCGCATCTGATTCTGTCTTCGACATGGTTGGTTGTGAACCTTTGGTGATATGGAGATGTGTAAAGACAGAAAATCTCTTCGTGTGTTGGGTCTTGCCATAATGTTCGTGCCAAGGCGCCAAGATTTTCACATTTGGGAGAAGAGTACTAGGAGCAGAACCTGAGTGATTGAGAGTGAAGCTGAATTTGCCTTCTCGGACTTCATGTCGAACAAATACATAATTACAAAATGATTTCATATCTAATGCGCTTCTCCAATGCCGTAAAGCCCGCTACTTTCCCATTGCTTTTGTTGGTCCTAAGCGTTGAGCAGCAAACCCGAAGGCAGCTATTGACGTAATGAAGAAGAGCAAATTGTAGAACTTTGCACATCGGACATTAGTAGCTAGTAGTTGAAGCCTCCGAAACCGTAAAGCATCTCAAATCACTTACCGCAGCTCTGCTGTAGGCGCGTTCTTCTTCTTCACTTCTTGAGGCAGCAAAAAGTTTCCTAAGATTCGGAAGCTCAAATCCAGGCTTCACCGTCAAATGAAATCTCTGTTAACAAGTAATTCCATTAATGCTGGGGTTTTCGGCGTACCATTTTGGAGAAATATGCGGAAAAAAAAAACTCTGTACAGAAGATAACTCAAAATAATGCTGGAAAATGCTGCAATTTAGCCTCTACTATTTTCGAAGTTCGTGGGTGATGCTCTTGTACCTTTTCCTTTGAGCAAAGTTAGATTTCTGAAACAGAAATATTCCAGCGAAATACTATTGTAGGCCAGTCTTGGCCTGTTTAGCCACTAGGGACGCGAATGGGGCTGAAGGCTGAAGCTCTGTCCTTATGTAACCCGAACAACTTCAATCCTCCGAATGAAAAAACAGCCCCTCCTTGCTACCCTCTTCGAACATACGACTCAACTTCCACATCAACAGAACCTCCACAACCCAAATCCGAGGCTTCTTCGAGGTCTAGAGAGTAGCCGTATATACGCTTCTTCCAGTGGGGCTGCTCACTCGGCACCATGGCGGCCAACAGAATACGAAACATGTTCCCAGCACCGCCGCGCAAGGGAGAGACCTTTGAGCTCAGGAGTGGGTTGAACTCGCAATTCGCGCATGAGAGGTACAGCCTGCAAGAAGGGAATCACTCTAAAATGCTGGGTACTGGAGCTAATATTACTGCGGGTTTCAGAAAAGATGCAATCAGAAATACAATTGCAGCCATGACTCTAGGAAAGGACGTTTCGGCGCTCTTTCCCGATATCATCAAGAACATGGTGGGAGCCTTCAAAAGATACTTTTTAACCGTAGTAAGGCTCGAAAAACTGAAACTTGCGGTTTTAGGCTACTAGCGATCTTGACCAGAAGAAGCTCGTCTATCTCTACCTAATGTTCGCTTCCCTTGACTAATAGGTACAGAACTGAGACTAATGTTCACAACTAGGAATTATGCCAAAACACACCCCGATCTCTGTATTCTGGCCGTCAATACCTTTGTTCAGGTTGGTGAAAGCGTCACTTAAGAACATACTGAACCTGAGCTTACGTGTGCTTTAAGGATTCGGAGGATCCAAACCCTCTAATTCGAGCGTTAGCTATCCGAACAATGGGTTGTATCAGGGTGGACAAAATTGTAGATTATATGGAGGAGCCTTTGCGAAAAACCCTGAAGGTTCGTATGAGGTGTTTTAGAATTCCAAACTACGGTCTAATATTCACTGTCCACCAGGATGAAAGCCCTTACGTTCGAAAAACGGCGGCTATCTGTGTCGCAAAGCTCTTCGATTTGAACCCGAGCCTGTGTTTGGAGAATGGGTTTTTGGAAACACTGCAAGAGATGATCGGCGATTCAAATCCTATGGTGCGCAAGGGAAATTTTTCTAGTTTACGGGGGAGAATAACTGACCAGGCTTTATAGGTGGTTGCGAACTCAGTAACTGCACTTGCTGAAATCAATGAAGCTGCCCCGGAGACCGAAGCTCTGCTTGTCACTCCTGCGACCCTTAAGAAATTGTTGATGGCGCTGAACGAGTGCACGGAGTATGTATATCTAATCACTCCAGGAGCCCCCCAACTAACTATTTAATAGATGGGGTCGGATAACCATTCTTACGACACTCGCAGAATATAAATCGCAAGACGTGAAAGAGGCAGAACATATTTGTGAAAGGGTTGTACCCCAATTTCAACATGTGAACCCTAGTGTTGTTTTGGCCGCTGTGAAAGTTGTATTTTTGCACATGAAAACAATCGGTCCAGAGCTCTGCAAGCAATACCTGCGGAAGATGGCTCCCCCTCTTGGTAAGAAATTTCATTTTCATAATCGGGAATATGGCTGATCACATATAGTAACCCTTGTATCATCACAACCGGAAGTGCAATATGTCGCTCTGCGGAATATCAATCTACTTCTCCAAAAACAGCCCGATATCCTTGCCAAGGAAATGCGAGTATTCTTTTGCAAATACAATGATCCACCTTACGTAAAGCTGGAAAAACTTGAGATTATGATACGGATTGCCAACGAAAAGAATGTCGACCAGCTCTTGATGGAACTAAAGGAATATGCTTTGGAAGTGGATATGGATTTTGTCCGGAGGGCTGTTCGCGCCATCGGGCAATGCGCTATCAAGATTGACGCTGCAGTGGAACGCTGCGTAAATGCGTTGCTAGATCTGATTAATACCAAAGTTAATTATGTGGTCCAGGAGGCGATTGTTGTAATAAAGGTAGGTTTTATTTTTGCACTTCACATGAAATCACGCGCTAAACATTAAATTAGGACATCTTCCGAAAATACCCAGGGTATGAAGGTATCATTCCGGTGCTCTGCAAAAGCTTGGATGAGCTAGATGAACCGAATGCTCGAGGTTCTCTGATCTGGATTGTTGGTGAATACGCCGAGAAGATCAACAATGCCGAGGAGATAATCTCGACCTTTATGGAGAATTTCAAAGACGAGTATACTCAAGTACAGCTTCAATTGTTGACCGCCACGGTTAAACTTTACTTGAAAAAGCCGCAGTCGCCACAATCACAACAACTTGTTCAGCAAATATTGCAGAGCGCAACTGCGGAATGTGACAATCCGGATATCCGGGATCGGGCATATGTGTACTGGAGACTACTTTCCAAAGATCTGGATATGGCGAAGGTTTGCAATAATTACTTCAACTTTATATTCAATTACCTTCTAGTTATTCAAATTGTACTGATGAGAGTAGAACATTGTGTTGTCCGACAAACCTCCCATTACTTCTACAATCCAGACTCTGCCCACCGTATTGCTAGAACAGTTATTGGGTGAGATTTCGACTTTGGCATCGGTGTACCACAAGCCTCCGGAGACCTTTGTCGGCCAAGGTCGATTTGGAGCGGACGCTGTGCAGAAGAGAGCTATCGAGTAAGTTTAAAATCCAGCCGTTCCCAAATGTCGCTTTTACTAACCTATGCAGGGAGCAACAGCAAAACGCTCGGGAGAACCCTATTCAGGCTTCCGCAAAGGGCGGTGAAAATCCAGAAAATCTTTTGGACATCGACTTCGATGGTGCTGTACCTGCCAGTGCATCCAACCAACCACCACCTCTTGGAGGTATAGACACACTTCTTTCTGGCTCAGGAATTTCCTCTCCTATCTCTCCCACTGGGCCCGGTAACAACCTCGACGACCTGCTTGGAGTCTTCGGAAGCGGCCCAGCACCGGCGAGCAATTCGAATAATGGTCTTGTTAATGGCCTTGAAGAATTGAATTTATCGCAGAGTCCACCGCAGCAACAGCCGAAGAAGACGAATGAGGATATTTTAGGCTTGTTTTAGAGCGTCATTCAGCACTTGGGGTGTTTGATGGTTTGGCTTTAATTTTATTGCCATTATGTAATTTACAAACGCTTTCGATTTCAGGGTTTTTTTTTGTTTTTTGTTTTTTTCAGAAGGAATCATCCACTTGAATAACGAGAAAAATGGTAATGCAAAAAAGGTATTTCTAAACAATTTCATATTTATTCCTGCATAATTGCCTCCTTCCACTCCTCCTCGGTGAAGCATCTCTGCGTCCAGGCGTGGACTTTGGAAATTTCGTCCTTCAACGCGGTATTGACCATGCGGTGGCGCATCAATGTGGTCTTACCCTTGAATTTGGGAGAGCTGCGATGTTGTTAGAAATGCATTTGAAGTCAGGTTAATGGAGTTTTTTTAGTTTTTAGTTTCTTACACAATAATCGCTTCAAACATTTGCCCACACCCACCTGAAGTTTGTCAATCATTTTTTGCCTGTTACTTTATAAGAAGGGGCAACCCTACCAGACGTATCTTTAAGATCCACGTAAAAAGCCTCGAGCTCGGAAACGATAGCTTTTTTAAGCGAGGAGATACTGACACCTTCGGTTGCCATGGTTATGTAATTATTGGGGGAGGGCGTATTTGTTTTTTGGGTATACTATCAGGGACTTTGTAAGTGGGTTACTTATCAGACATCGCGATGGAGAAAACATAAAAAGCAAAGTGGGGCCTCCGTGACTATGCATGGATGCGCCAGGGCGGGTGCAGATTACGCACAGAGCCGACCCGCTAATCTTATTCGCTACATATGTACAGTTACACCTCGGATCTCTAAGAAAAAAAAAAATTCGCTATACCGGATGGAAAACAAAATCGTTTATTGCTTCTCCGAGGAAGAAAAAAAAAAAAAAAAATGAACAGAAAATTCGTCCAGAAAAAATTAAAAATTAAAAATTAAGAGTAAGATATTATTAAAGGTTTGTAAATGCATGACCGACACCACGAGATTCCCAATCGTCCAATATTGCCTCATTTTCTCAAAATCGCTGTAATCTTTGAGGCAAGAATAATATCACCCGTCATAGTGATCTGTTGGAGGATGCAGCATCAATTCACTTTTCCAAGAAAAACTCTAACAGTGGAAATAATGCTTGTCGTGACTTTTGCTTTTAAGCACTGAGACTTTGAGACTTAAATATTTACTTTGTATTTTCCAGTCCTTTAGATGGTCTGGAAGACATTGAACGGCCAACAGACGGCAATCGTGTCTTCTAGGCACACCTGGAGCTCGGCGAATTCTGCCAACTTCATATTGCGATATTTGGCACGGAGTTCGCATAATTTATGTTTTTTTTGCGGTCGCGTAGGGTCGGTTATTTTGGATGTGGTCTTCGAAGGCCACTTTTTGAGATGATTTTTTCAACTTCACTCGACGTCAAGTCTACTTTTTTAAACAGATTTACCCCATACACATTCACCAAACCCTTCAGAAAACCCCTCAGCTTGTGTATATGTATAAACAAAAAACTATGAGTTTGTATATTTTTCGGATTTTCGCTATACCGGATATTCGCTATACCGGATAAAATGAGCCAAAATCTTGGCATCCGGTATAGCGAGGTGTACCTGGGTTGGCGAAATTGAAGGGTGGCTTGTTGGGTGCTTAGTAAATATGCGGATTGGAGCCTCAGCAGTTACCCTGTCTCGCTCAACTTCGCAGCGCCCTGTGCATGGTCAAGCCCAAGCTTTCGAGAGAGCTTGTTCATTCAATCGCCTAGCTCCCTGGGCTGTAATTTCCACTCGACTCATCCGTTATTTGATTATAATATATCATCGCCGCTCCAGCGGACGGCATGTACTGGCCACTCGGCGCTCCCCGGATCTATGCAGTCAAAATCCCCTCTGCATCCACCCAACATATTTACGATTCGGACGATAGTTCGGCAGAGCTAGTGCGTAACAGCCTATCTTTGTCGTCAGGGAACGATGGTACAGACGACTTCGAGGAAGTGAAGGAATCGCCGGAGGAGGACGAAGGAGAGGGCCAGAAAGTCGGGGAGAAGGGGGTTGCTGATCAGGAGTCGTTGGAAGCGCCGGAGAAGCAGAAACGGAAAGTTGGCGATCCCGTGGTCAATGGCGAACGTGGGGAGAACAGGGAGAAAGGGAATATAATTGCGCTGAAAGTTGCAAGAAACGGGCTTATATTTGCGACTATTACAACATCGGAACTTACTATATGGCAAACAAAGGTGAGACGTCGCTTTGGAAGCGCAGAATCACAACGGTTTGCTTACAAGCCTTTTTTCTAGCCAACAGCAGTAGTAGCTCATATTAGACGTTCAGCAAATTCATTAGTCTCGTACGGCCCAAATATCGACCTCTTAATACGCCCCGATTCACAAATATTTGTGGTGCAGACGAGCCTCGGGTATCTTATAACATACTCGCTTGCTACGGACCCAAATGCGAGGGTCTACAAACCCAGTTTTGCAAATTCCCACCACCACCATGCGCGGCAAAATTCCGTCGTCGGAAGCGCTTCCGGTGGGAGGGCGCCTTTAGGTCCCGGAGGATTAATCTTGGGTGTTGGAGAAGCTGGAGGCGTGCGGGAATTTTCTATGAGGTTCAGAATGGTTATCAAGGTCGACGCTGGGATGAGCAAGTAATAGCACCACGTAATTCGGAGGAGGCACAATGCGCTAATTTAGAGGTCCGCGATTTAGAGCTTTGGCTTTAGACGAGGAGCTCATGGTGGCTACAATGAAACCCGCAGCCGTGCAATGCATTCGGTGGACTCCAGATTCTACGGGTAACCAGACTACCACTGAGCTACTTAGTAGAATGCCTTGGATGCAGAAGAAAGGTTAGTCCAATGATTTCGGTATGTGAGCGTAGAAAGTAACCTACACCTGAAAGATCTATTAATCATGCTTGGTGAGCAGTGATCATAGTGGATATGGTCCACGATAGACCTATGAATTTATCGACGTGGGCTACGAATGATGGCCGGGCTTATGCTGTCCAGAAATTGGGTGCTGCGGTATATTTTCCTATTCAAATTTATGAAACCTTTGCTCACTTATCCAAAATATTAGGAAAGAAACTCAAAACACCGAATATTTAAGGGGTATTGCTTTCACATACCCTCAAATCCGGGTGAAAATGCTGTGAAAGTCTCTATAAATGCTCGCTTCTCTCTTATTTGTGTAGCTTGTGCAAAGTAAGTTTTTCTTACTACATTTTTCATTAGAAACTTACCTAACCTGCTATTTTTTCAGCGGATCTATAATGGTGTATAATGCCCGGGACTACCATGGAAATATCCCATTGTCCCATGTAGTATCGCCGCCATCATCACTACCTACAACTGGCGAAACTACATTCATCAATTGGTCGCCAGATGGATATTGCCTCTTTGCGGGGTTCGAGAATGGGTGGTCCACATGGAGTGTATATGGGAAGCCCGGTGAGAACTCCTTTTCCGCGAACACAACGCTAGTAGAGAGAAATCCCGGCGACGGCTTTCTAGCAGGCGTCAAAGATGGTAGCTGGATTGCCGGTGGCGGCGAAATATTGCTTGTAGGATTCAAGGGCTCCGAAAAAATATGGAACTTAGAGTTCGCCCGTTCTGCAGTAGCAGGGTGCTTCAGTTCCGCCAATATAGGTCGGGCTGTAATTCAGACGAACGAGAAAATTCTGATATATCGGGGATATGATCAATCTGATATCACCGCTATCTCACATGAAGCTAGTGTGCTGTGGCATCATGTTCAGATGCCTCCGGCTTATCTGGTGGATAATTGGCCGATACGAAGTGTGGTTATATCCCCGGATGGGAGATATGTTGCAATTGCAGGGAGGAGAGGGTTGGCCCATTATTCGGTGAATAGTGGACGTTGGAAAACGTTTATTAATGAGAGTATGGAACAGGATTTTGTGGTGAAAGGGGGGATGTGTTGGTACCAGCATATATTGATTGCGGCTGTGGAGAGCGATGACCTGTACGAAGTATGTTCTTTCCCTCTGAAGTATGTAATAAAACACTAATGGAATGAAACAGATACGGCTTTACTCTCGGGAATTACAACTTGATAATACGTTACTACTACACATCGAAACTATGCCATCACCAATAGTTCTAATATCCCTAGCAGGCGACGACTCGCTACTGGTTTATACATACGATAATGTATTGTACCACTTTATAGTCCAAGGAACCAAAGACACAGTAAAGCTAGTTCAAGTCGGGCAAATTACCTTCCATGGCATTGTCCGTGCCCCGGCGAGAGTCCGAGCCATCAGCTGGATCGTCCCAGAAGAACAGTTACGGGCTGGCGATCCATCAAGAGATGTCGCAGTGGCAACGGTTATCTTCCTTGTGGACGGTAAATTGGTGTTACTGCAACCGTCCACCACTGAAGGCGGCGAGCTGAAATACGATATGAAGGTGCTGCAGCAGAACGTAGAGTATTATGCATTGATGAGAGATCAGCATCTGCAGCAGGGGTTAATGACGAGGCTGGATAATCTGCAAGCTCCGATCGATATGTTTTCTCCTGGCGGGAGGTGGGCAGGAGATGGACTGGCGGATTCGTTGTGGCTGTTTGATGGGACTGATATGAGGGTATGTCTCACGTCTTGGACCCATTCAGAAAGATTGGATACTTATTGAAAGATAGGTATGGGGCGACGTCCAGGATATTCTTAATGCGCCTTTGGGAGAAGGCGGGAAGGAAGTTCCTCAGGCAGTTAGAGTTGGCGTGGATTTCTATCCTATGTCGATATTGTTAGGCAAGGGAATAATACTCGGGGTTGAGTCAGAGCTGGTGCAGAGGAGGGATATCAATTTCTCCTATTTCAAGTTTTCTACGAGGGTAGTATACACCCATACTAGCATCTAGGCTTTATCCCTGGCGGGTTTATGCTGACAACAAGCCAGACGCATTTATTCATACACCATCTTCTGCGGCATCTCCTAACAGCACACAGACTAGAAGACGCAATAGATCTTGCTACAAATTACGAAAAATTGACGTACATTTCGCACGCATTGGAAGTGCTACTACACGATGTATTGGACGAAGAAGCAGATCATCCTCCGCATCCCGAAGGTAAATTTATCCCCACCACTATTCTCAACGCTTATTAACACATCCCAGAAGCCGTCCTGCCCGAAATCGTCCGCTTCCTATCCCATTTCCCCAACTACCTCGACGTAATAGTCCGTTGCACACGCAAAACTGAAGTGGTCTCCTGGCGCTACCTCTTCAACGCTGTTGGCTCTCCCCAAGCTCTTTTCGAAGAATCCTTAGCAAGAGGATTACTCAAAACCGCAGGGGGGTATCTACTTATTCTCCACACGCTTGAACAGTTGTCAAGCTCTTCGCAGGGTATGGTGAGGCTGCTGGCTAGAGCGGTTTCGGAGGGTGACTGGGCCCTTTGCAAAGAGCTCGCAAGGTTTCTCACGGCGCTGGATAATTCGGGGAAAACCCTGAAAGAGGCGCTGGAACTTGTAGAATTGAGGAGTCCGGTGGAGGAGCTGGATCGGAGTTTCATGTTTGAGAGCGCTAGGCTAAAGCTGCCGCCGCAGGAGAAGGTGGGGAATGGGGAGGGAGGGGGAAGGGAGAAGGATTATGAGTTTCCGAGGACTTAATTAGATGTTCACGCGAAAGCTTACTGGATAAAAAATTAAAAAAAAATTTACGCTTGGGACGTGAGGAAATTCCAGGCGGAGAGGTTATGAATGTTTACTAGTAGGAAGATGGTAATTCGTTTCATGTATGTAGGTAATTAGGGTTTTGGTAACATTAGTTTCGGTATAGCCTCCTAGGGGAAGGCTGGCAAATTGTGTTTGAATTACTTTATTTTGTTTGTTTTGTTTTTGGTTTTGTTGCGCACTATAATGCTGTGTGGAAAATTGAATATAAAACGAAACGATTGCTCCTATTGATATGTAGTTCTCAAGGGCTCATCTATATGCTTGAGCAGCAAATAGGAAAAAAAGTTTAGAAATACATGCAAGATGAGTTCTTCTTGACACCTTGCGCCACATTTCCACTCCTACCCCATCCTATTCCATCCCACCGGACTCTCTCGTCCGGTCTGGCCCAGAATTTGTTTTTTCTCACCTAACCATCTATCGATCCAAACAAAAAACCTCTCTCCCTATAAAAAAGAGATTCCACGATTCCTCCCATTACAATCCTCCCCCCTTCCTACAACCCCTTCTTCTTCATTTCCAGCACAACCTTAATCATCCTCTTAAACCCCGCTTTAAACCTCTTCCGATGCCGTTCACTTTTCAACCTCTTCCTCTTCGATCCCGGCCGCTCATGAAACTTCTGCCTGCGCTCATCATATCTGACGTTATTCTGATTGACAATGAACCTCAGCCTCGTGAACGCGCTCGCCACCTCCCCCCCCATTACGACGACAGATCTTCCTGCACTAGGTCCCATCCGCGGAATCCGGTCACTGGATGCCGATATTGGCGGAATTTGCAGTGCATTGGCAGGCCTAGTCGATGTAATAGGACTGCCGGGTAGCCGAGGGATGGGTGCGCTGAGGGATTGGGTGTTCACGAGGATCGAAGACATTGTGGGACTTTTTTGGATGTCTTCGAGGCAGTGGTGGGTTGTGGACAGGCTGCGGACGGGGCGGGAGTGAGGGAGATCCCGCGACCTCAGCAAGAGGTGTGTTAACCGTCTTCGGAATTCCATGGTAGGTTAGGAGTGGAGTTGTGGGTTGTCTCTGCTGGAGGTAGCTGTAGCTAAGGTTTGAGGTCACAAGAACTACGTGCTTCGATGGTGAGGTACAAAATTTTGAGTTTTGGTGGGGTTAGTCGGCTGGGGCTACGGCTCGTGGGTGGGATTAGATAAGCATAGTGATCATGAGGTATCATTCGGTGGCGACTAGATTTCATCACGAATTATCACTCGATTTCGCGGTTTCAATATCCGTTGTATAGAGACGTTGGTTGCTTCTATTACTTCGTATTCTCCCAACCCACCCTTCAAAAACAACTTATTTGGTAGTTAAATCTTATCAAACATTAACCACAGACATTCGATTTTCTTAAAGCAAACAGCAAGCCATACCATGACGCGTTCATTATCAACACCGTCGTCAATAACCCAACGCAACGCTAAAACACACATCCCATTCTGGGGGGATTAGCACTCCCACAATGGCCACCCTCCGCAATCGCCCAGCTACGCAACGGCCCCCGCAACAGCCTCGTTAACCATCCCCTTCCCTACCGCCCTCGCCTCATCCACCAACAATTCCTCTGCACCCTTCAACTTCTTCTCCACCCCATCTTTATTCCCCTCCCCCACAACCTCCTTTGGACTCTCTTCATCCCCGAAAGGAGTTGTAGACGCCCCGGCTTCCATCCCCTTCAACAGTGCATCAACACTTTCTTCCGACGCATGGGGTAGTCCCAATGATCGTAATCTTTCCAAAAGTCCTTCTCGTGTCAATTCCACCAACCCTAGCCCCTCCTTGTTTCTGGGGATTCCTGAGCGAGCATCAAACATCACTTGCAGCGCTACAGCAAAAATAACGACTGCGATTAGCGAGAATAGAACGGATATGGCAGTTTGCTTAACGATGGTGCTAGTTCGTGGGGGTAGAGAAAATCCGTTTGCTGTCGGCGTAAGCGGGATTGCGAAAACTACCACAGTATTCCCCATCGACGTCGTGGCGAGCCGCAACACCGGTTTCTCCCCCTTTAAATCTGAATCCGCTGCAGCAGAAGTCGGAAGCGGGTGAGAAAACGCAACTTTCGTAATTTGAAACGGATGCACATCCCGAAACATCTTCATACTCTTAATCTTCCCACCCTCGACCGACAGAACCTCCACGCTCTGATCTGCCCCAGCAATCGCAACAACTCCCTGCGGTCCAAGCGATTCGCAGTCCATTCCAGTCACTGCTTTGATGCCTTTATGAAGTTTCCTTCTCGCCAAAACTCTTCCTTTTGATGCACCAGGGGAGATTTGAGCGGTGACATCAATAAGAATTAACTGTGCCCCGGAGCGTTGCGGCAAGTTGAGGACTGCAAGGAGGAGTTTGGGGGTCAAAAAACGGATAGTGCGCAGAGAACCTTTGGTGGCGGGCGAGGTCTGCCAGTTTATTTTTTCGGGTTCCGAGTCATCTTTGGAGGTGGAGGTGAGGTAGATTTCGGAGGAGGTGCAGTACGCGAGACTATCGTCGTCGGAGAGGTCTAAATCTGCGACTTCAACTTTTTTACCCTCGGGCTTGAATTTCCGGCGCACGGTGAGTGTGTTCGTATCCACAATGACAACTTCGGAGCTGGAGGTAGTAGCTAAACCGCCTCCACTAGATATTGCTGCGACGGCTCCAGAGGGTGATGTTCGCAGGAGGCGTTGGTAGATTTCTACTTCTGAAGCCGGGGTAAAAAGTTGTTGCCTTGATGTTGGAGTTATCGATGAGCCGGAGATATTGAATGCTCGCAAGTGCTCATTTTTCCCCGCTTTTATTGATGCCTCGGATGAATTGATGCCCGCCAATGCGATCACTTTATCGACTTTCTCGGAGGCTTGGGAAAGCCGTACGATGGCAAGTGACATGCAGGCGTCTTCTTCTTTGCTGAGCTCATGTTCAGAGAGAACTTGTATAAGAGTCTCGGTGTCGGAATTTTTTGCGGAGGACTTGGATGTGTCGAGTAGGATCTGTATGTGTGAAACGGCTGGGTTAATGGATGTATATAGAACAGGAATGAGAAGGGATAAGGAGCACAGACTATCTTGTTTCCCACCCCATTCTTGCCCTCGCCTCCGCCGCCGGCAACCAGCAGCCTGGATGGGGAGACGAAGTCGGCGCAGAACAGCGGACATTTCAGGGTGATTTTTTCGGTAGTGATCGTTGGGGGCATAGCTGCGGAGTGAGTATGATCTTTGATGGACGGATGAGGCCAGGACGGTGATAGGTAGGGGAGATTTTCTTTATGGCACGCGTTGTGGAGTGATGCAAACAGGGTGGCCTTGTGTTATTGCTTAGACCAGAGTTCAACACGGTCACGGGCTGATTTCTAGAGGCTGCGGCCGCGGTTGGTGCATACACGTGGTGGCTACTGCCCCGCCGCTTGGTTGGGGAAGCAGTCGCACATCTCAACAGTACTAACTTGTATGTACTGGTACTCATTGTATATCCAGGCAGCATCCTGATGCTCCGACATCTGGGTTCTCTCTCTTCTTACAGGTATTGCGCATCATTACACCACATACATTGCGTTAAAACACATGCACATGCGCGCCGTGCCTGAGCCATCCAAACATGCAATCGTTGTGCATAAACCTGCATCCAACCCGATTACTAAGATCCACTTCCATACCTCCAATGCTTGGCCCTTCCCTTCAACCCAGTAAACGAAATCCCCTTCCTTGGGCCCAGTTCACCCTAATCT